>CM045759.1:18228450-18437813 GCA_025200525.1 Camellia lanceoleosa
ACACTCTAAGAAAATATGTGGAAGGAATGACCATAAACTCGTGGTTTGAGAGAGAATACCCCACAAACTCAGTATTTAATCATAACTTAAATATATGGGAACGAGACCTGGAGGGCAACTAAGGCCACAAGTGTATGGTACTCCTGCATATGGTATTTCTGCATTTGATGGGCCTAGTTATCAGGAACAAAGAAATAGGCCAGTCAATCAAGTAGGGCCTTAGAATGTACAAGAACGTGTCATCCAACACCCTATTATGAACCTAACATAATGCATCCAAGGCCTAGAGGGCCTGGTCCTCCTTTTACTTACTTACAACCAGAAGTACAATGAGGGAGACAAAGAAAGAAAGAATATTTAGATCGTCAAAGTTAATAATAAGCAACAAATAATGAACATCATATTTAGAAATGTATGGTCCAGCTCGAAGGCCAGATAGACCAATGTTTAGAGTCCCACCTCCATGGGTGGAAACAACTCCCATCCAAAGAAACTATAGGATTCCTCAATTTACTTTTGTTTACAGGAGAAAAGAGATGACAACTATAAAACATGTAGGTAGGTCCATTCTCCAAAGGTGGAGGACCTCGTTATGATGATATTTTAAAACTAAAACTCTTTACTCATTCTCTGTTGAAAGTAGCATTTACATGGTTTATTAACTTGCTAGAAAATCGCCCATACTTGGCAAGAAATGAAGAGTCATTTATGCTCGCCTTTAGAAATCAACTCAAGTGACAATGGTGGATTTGTCAAAATTTAAACAAAGTAAGGAAAAGTAACAAGACATTGACAGTTTAAAAAGCAAAAATAGATATCATGTGTACATGCCCCAAATAGAAGTTATAAGGTTAGCCCATAATGGTTTGAACTTTGAACTTAGGAAAAATTTGAAGGCATGATGTTTAGAGACTGCTTGAGTTGTCTTCAAGGGCAACTAGTTATGAGGCCATTCTCAGAGAAGAGCAAAGAAAGAAATGCAACCTCATTAGGAACTTATTACCAAGAGGTTGAATTTGATATTGATATCGCATATAGATGTTGCTCAAGTAATAGATAAAAACATGTGGTTTAGAAACATTAAGGAAAGCTACTGACCTATAAGTATGCCAACAACACAGCCAGCCAAAAAGAATGTGGATGTACCACATAGGCAATATTCTTTTGATTTATCAAAAGCAGATGCACTATTTGATGAATTATTAGCAAATAAATTTTAACTCGATTCCGTGCCACAACATTCCTAAAGAAAGGGACAGGCTTGGCAAGGAGTATTGTAAGTGGCATAATTCTTTCAGGCATTCCACTAATAACTGTGTTACATTTCACAATTGTGTGCAGGATTTAATTCAGAGGGGAATGTTAAAGTATTCTGAAAAAGATAAAGGGGTCATGGTAGTGGATAGTGATCCATTTCCCAATATTGTAGAAATCAATATGGTAGCAACTGATTTTCAAACAAATGATCAAAAGAAAAAAGGAAAAAACCCTAGAGTGCTCTTGGTCTAGTTAGAAAAACTTCATAAGGAGAGAATGGAGAAAATGGAAAAAGAAACAAAAGGGAAAAGAGTTCAGGAAGAGCCTAGTGAGAGGTTCATTTGTTTCAGGTGTGGTACTGATAAAGAAAAGGCTAAGGCCATTGTGATTAATGGAATTCAAAATTTTGGAAAGGATGTTGGCCTGAGGTTTAATACTATGGGTAGTGTTGATTTGCAGATTTTTGATAATGATTGTTTGTTTTATGATGGGACAGATCCAGGAATATTTGGTCCTACAAAGAACTATGGCAAGGATGATGCTCCATTTTTATTCCAAGGAGCTCCTATTCATCCATGTTTTGGTGGATCAAACAATGTGAGGGCTATGCTCAAACAACACAAGGGTGCTAAACCCTATGGAACTAAGGGTTGTGACTAGGCCATACAAGGGCTAGCAACAACAATCTAGTTCATCATAGTGGTCATCAATAGGTGGAAGGCCCTATAGAGGCAAAGAACTTTGTAAGACCATTTGGAGGATTTCAACAAGAACATCATGGCCCAAGAATGAGGCCGAAATACAATTAGTTCAACCAAGGATGGTGAAACCTCCAATACCATCTCATCTAGGGTGCCAAGGAGTGTCTCACCCAAAGTTTCCAATGAGTAGTTGGAGACAAATAGGAGAAACAAGAACTCAAAAAAGAAGAGAACAAAGGAGATTCCTTGCTATGATGTCTACAACAGTGATAGGCCACCGGAAGGCAGGATCTAGTGTGGATTAGAGATGGATTGGTTCCTACTGCTGGAGAAAAGGAAGGGAAGGGTTCAACTTCTAGAGCCCATCTAATTCAACCAATTCAACTTCTGAAAAGGAAGATGGAGCCAGAAAAGGCAGATGACAGACCTATTGGGAAGCTCTCTGAGAAGGCTTTGCTGAGGCAGAAGCTAAAAGAATTGGATAAAGATCTAATTTCTGATAAAGATGACAGTGTTGAGAAAGATGTGGCAATTCAGGATCAGGAAATGGTCACTGATAACATGAATATTAAAGAGGAAGTTAAAGAAGATAAAATCAAAACAAATAGTTCTGATGGTGACTTTGGAGAAAAGTCGCTATTCATTTTGGTTATTTACCTCCATCCAAGGAGTGTAACATGATTATGGCCATCCTCGAAGGTTTTAGGCCAAGCCAAACCAAATGATGAATTGGTAGGAGATGTTGAAGATCCGACCGAACCAAAGCTTTAGATAGTGGGTTAAGACACAAACCAAAGCCAATCAAGTCAATTAAGGTGATTAGGTCTCGTTGATGGAGAGAAGGTTGTGTTGTAAAACCAAAGAATAAGCTCATCGCATTTAAGGCCTTTATATGTCGAGCTTATTTAGAAGGGGTGCCAATGGAAAGGGTGTTGGTTGATAATGGAGCCATTGTCAATATTCTTCCTTCTAGAACAATCGAAAGCTATTGGGAAATATGTTGATGACTTGCTTCCTACTGATGTGAACATAAGTAATTTTGCTGGTGGGTCATCTAAAGCCAGAGGAGTGGTGGCTTTACAACTTCATGTTGGTTCCAAGTCAATGGAAACAACTTTCTATGTAATAGATTCCACCTCTAACTACAATGTGCTATTAGGTAGAGATTGATACACTTTAATGGTTGTGCAATTCTTTTCTCTATACCGCATTGATTTTCTTAACCGCCAGGTAAAGGAGGAATGGAAGTTTACTAGGCAGATGGAAATCTCTTTGTTGCTAATGTTAATAACATAGAAGCTATGCTATATGATAAGGATTTAGGTCCAGTTGTGATTGATAAAGAATAGGTTAAGTCTGAGGGAAAGGGTTTGTCAAATGAAGAGTTCAAGGCCTTCATTGAGGAAGGTTTTAAGCAGATAGGCCAGGAATTGGCCAAGCCAAGCCTGATGCGTATGCAAAAGGCCCGTGATAGAGGAGGTTACGAGGATGAAGAGTAATGCAAGTACAAGTGATGAAGAAGACAAGCTGGATGAGATAACTAATGTAATTAGATCTACTTTTTCTAGGCTTTTTTTTTTTTTTTTTATTTCTTCTTAGAAAGTAAGTTTAGCCCTATGTGTATGCCCAATTGTTCTTGGGCAGAGTGTGTTATCGACAAGAGTCTCTGTTATAAAGAGGTAATCGAACATCTCAAGGTCGCCGCTACCAAGCTTGATGACCTCAAAGCAGATGTGCAGACCCTTTAGATGAATATAACTTAGGAGTAAGGCCTCAGAAGAAGCCCATCTATGTAATGCTAATCTATCTAATGAATGTAAGAGCAAACTAGTTGGTTTGCTTTCTGATTATGTAGATTGCTTTGCATGGACTTATGAAGAAATGCCTAGATTAGATAGAACATTGGTAGAGCATAGACTCCCAATTAAAGAAAATTTCCATCCCCATAAATAGCCTCTAAGAAGGATGACTAAAGAAGTCAACTTATTGGTTAAGGAGGAAATCGAAAGATTATTTAAAACATGTTTTATTAGAACAGCCAGGTATGTGGAGTGGCTATCTAATATTGTCCCTGTAATGAAGAAAAATGGCAAGTTAAAAGTGTGCATAGACTTTAGAAATCTAAATCTAGTAACTCCTAAGGATGACTATCCTATGCCAGTTGCTGACTTGTTAGTGGATTCAGTAGCCAAAAGTGGGATTTTGTCCTTTATGGATGGTCATACTGGGTATAATCAAATTTTTATTAACCCAGAAGATACATATAAGACATCCTTCAGATGTTCTGGTGCTTTGGGGACATTTGAATGGGTAGTCATGCCTTTTGGATTAAAGAATGCAGGAGCAACATACCAAAGGGCAATGAATTTTATTTTCCATGATTTGATTGGGAAATATTTAGAAGTCTACATAGATGATGTAGCCATCAAGTCTGACAGTTTTGACGAGCATTTAGAATATTTGCAACAGACATTTCAAAGGATGAGAACTTACAAATCTAAAATGAACCCTTTAAAGTGTGCATTTGGGGTATCGACTGGAAATTTTTTGGGCTTCTTAGTGCACCACAAAGGGATAGAAGTGGATACCAACAAAGCGAAAGCAATTTTGGAGGCAAAACCCCCAGCTAACAAGAAAGAGTTACAAAGTTTTCTTGGAAAAGTCAATTTTTTGAGGAGATTCATAGCCAATTTAGCTAAGAAGACTTTAGTATTTTCCCTTTTGATAAAAATCAAGTCAAACCATGAATTTAAGTGGGAAGCATGCCATCAAGTAGCTTTTAATTTAATCAAAAGTATTTGGCAAACCCTCCAAGATTTATGCCCCAATAGCAAAGAAATCCTTTGAAACTGTATATTTCAACTTTTGATATGTCAATTGGTTTTTTTTTTTTTTTTTGGCTCAAGAAAATAGTATGGGGCATGAACAAGCCATTTACTACTTAACTAGAAGGTTAAATGATGCTAAAACTATGTATAACTCGTAAAAAGCTATGTTTAGCACTTTATTTTGCAACCATTAAATTAAGGTAGCATATGCTACCCACGTAAGTGTTTGTGATAGCACAAATAGATGTTATTAAATACTTGCCATCTAAACCAATCTTGAGGAAGACAGGTAAGTGGATTTTAACATTAATTGAATATCGCTCAAATATGTGCCACAAAAAATAGTCAAAGGACAAGCTTTGGCCGATTTTTGTAACACCCAATTCCTCTCGATTTAGATTTATATGAAATCAATATGGTGGAGAATGAACCTTGGAAGTTGATGTTTGATAGTTCAAAGACAGATGAAGGAGTAGGAGCAGGTATCGTGTTAATTGCACCAAATAAGCAAATGTACCAATTTGCGTATCAGTTCGAAGCACGACATATTCAGTCTTGTAATCAAGCTGAGTATGAAGCTCTGATAATTGGCCTAGAGTTGGCCATAGAGTTCAAAATAAGAAGTCTTCAAGTTTTTGGGGATTCGTAGTTGGTCATTAAGCAAGTCATAGGAGAGTTCAAGTGTGTAAGTGGTGTCCTGGAGGAGTATCTAATTGAGGTCAAATGGTTAATCAGTTTCTTTGATCATGTTACCTTTACACGTATATAGATTGGAGAATAAAGAGGCCAATGAGATGGCTCAAGCAACTTCGGTTTAAAAATACATATGGGAGCTCAAGAAAGGGTGATTCAATTAAGAGAAGAAACTTTTTCTCACTTAAGAATAGGTGTAAAATTTCTTGCCTATTTTAGAAGATTGGAGATTCTCCTTAATAAAATATCTGGCTTAATCCTAATGAAGGAGTAGTAGGCGATAAAATATTAAGCCCTAAATTATGTCATCATGGAAGATGATTTATTTAAGAAGGCTCATGATGGTTTGACTTTACTTTGTATTGGTAGATTAGACCGTATGAAAGCCATAGTCAAGCACATGAGGGAATTTGTGGGGGCCATCAGTCGGTGATAAGATGATATGGTTGATTAATGTATGGTTATTTTTGGCCATCTATCGTAAAATATTGCATAATATATGCAAAAGGATGTCAAAATTGCCGTAAACATGGCAATATTCAAAGAGTTCCAACCATAAGTCTTCATTCAAGAGTAAAACCTTGGCCTTTTAGAGGATGGGCTATAGACTTGATAGGGCGATTTTCCCAAATTTCTTCAAAAGCACATTCTTATTTGCTAGTAGCTATTGATTACTTTACTAAATGAGTAGAAGCAAAGTTTTGAAAGTGGTGACACAGACTTAAATCATTGAATTCTTGAAAAGAATGTGATTCATAGGTTTCGCTACCCCAATCCATAATTGTCGATCAAGGCACGTGTTCAATGGGGATGAGATTAAAGGAGTTACAGAATATGGCATTCAAATATTAAATTTCTTACCTTATTATGCCTAGGCAAGTGGGCGTGCCGAGGCAACAAACAAGATTGTCAAAATACTTTAGAAAGGATGATTGAAGATAATGCTAGATTAGCATAATCTCCTATCGAAGTACTTTGGGCTTACCGAAATTCAAAAAGAAATAGCACAAGAACAACTTCATATGAGTTAGTGTATGGGCATGATGTTGTGTTGCCTTCGTATAATGTGGAGGTCTAATCGACTAGCTAGGCATTTGGATATTCCTATGGATGAGTATGCGAAGCCATGTCGATTAAATTACAAGACTTAGAAGAAAAAGGATTATGGCCTTTAATCACTTTATAGCTCGAAAAGAAAGTTGAGAGAAGTTACAACAAGAAAGTGATGAGTAAAGTGTTTTCAAGGAGAGTTGGTGGAAAACCATATTACCAATTGGTTTAAAAGTCCGCATTATGGTAAGTGGTCTCCAAACCGAAGGTCCATTTAAAATACATAAGATCCTTAGAGGAGGAGCTTATCATCTTGCTTCTTTGGAAGGTAAGCCACACAAGAGGGTCATTAATGGCAAGTACCTTAAGAAATATTATCCAACTATGTAGGAATGCATAAATAAGCTATCAAAACATGGGCATACATAATAAGCCATAGGAAAACATGATAGATTTTCCATTAAGAAATGAGTACAATCCCAACAAGTAAAAATCAAAATAAGTACATTTAGTTTAGTCCTTTTGAAAATACATTGGAAGCCTACCTGTGCTTGAAGGGCGCTTGATGCCCAATTTTATTCTGCCTAAGTCTGGCTTGAACTTGTTTTATTGCAGGTGGGCCACTTTCTGCTTGAATGAGAAGTGTTGGAAGTTGTTGAGAAAGGCTGGATTGTTCTTGTTCAGCAGCAGCTCTTTGAGCTCTCACATGGGCCAGTTGAGCTTCTAGTTAAACCTCTTCTGCTATGAAAAGAGCAATCTGAGTAGTGCGGGTTTGAAATCTGGTAGAAGCCTCAGTCAAGGCATCAATTGATTTTTTCATTCGATCTACTTAGTTTTCAATAGTTTTTGGCTTAGTATAGAATCCAGTAATTGCCACTAAATTGTAACGCCCAAAAAATTTTAACATCATAAAAATACATCAACCAACATTCATTATGAGAATAGGTGTGATTCTTCAACCTTTACATCATTGATCATTAAGGTTTGTACAAAATAGTTCCACATGCAAATTATACATTCAAAGATATCAAATACATGAATCTATAGCATGTAGAACATCCAATCCAAAAATAAATAAAATGCCCTCAAGGGCTTACAAATTTCCAAGGCTTAAGCCCGGTTACACAAAAAATGGCCTCTCAAACCCAAACAGTTATAGCCCTTGGCTAACAAAAATATACCACAACAAAAATATGAGCCCTAGGCTTCCAACACATACATCCGCACCTAACTTGGTGGGATTACCACGTCTTTTCCTGCACCAAAATCCCATAGGGGTGAGCATAAAGTCTAGTAGGAAATTCTTAACAAAGTATATACATTTTATACAAGCTTCACAAAATGAAATGCACATGTTATGCTATGCTTTTTGAAAGAAAATCACATTTTTATCCCTTTGAAAATGATCATGCTCAATAGTAACTTAAAATCTCAATAATTTAGAAATTTTCAATTCACCTAAGGACTAGAATACGACTGGTAATCCCTAGGTTGGTATATGCAAGTAGGCATAACTAGCACTACCAAATCCCACTTCACCTAGCTAACCGGAAGGCACGTGGTACCTACTCCACACGGTTTATGTATTTCATCCTCGACACTCAAGCCAACTTAATCAATTTCATCTACACCTCCAACTGGACTTACCAACGTATTTACCCCAAAACATTTCAATAAATCTCATTTCACAACAATACTTCCTCGATGTATAAAATTTCCAAATCTCAAATCAAAATGTGTAATAACTAATTGAATGGATATGCCATGCAACAATTATCAATGCCACATAATATCTCTCCACTTTCAATTATCTCTAACAATGTTCCGCAAATATTCAAAATGCTCATTTCTCTTTTCAATGCTATTTCACCAAAATAGCCACATAGTCATTAAAATTCATCAATATATAACAACATTTCCATAATTCATACATTCCCAACATTTTAGTCATTTCAAGACTATAACAATATTTAGACAACAACTTCCAATCTCAACAATTCTCATATATTATGAAACCCATCATCTATATATGTATTTGTATACAATCAAGAAATTTTCCATTTTTCTTATTCATTTTGGCACATAAAACAATATATTAACAATATTAACTATGTGTTCTCAACTTTTTTTTTAAAAACCCCCAAATTCCTAGGTTTTTCTCACCACAACAACACACACAACCAAGCATTTGAGAGAAACTCCAAAAACGAAAAATTATTCCTCAACCAATGTAGTTCAAACCCTTAAGAGATTATTTAAAGGGAATAAGGGTTAGCCCATTTTTAAAATCACCCACATTCTTGAGCCAACACTCAAATTTCAAAGCAATCAAAAAGGGATTTCGAAATTTAACCAAATCTTGCAAAAATATATATATAACTCTAAGAAAATCCCTACCTCAAACTTTGGAGAAGAAGAGAGAAGAAACCCTCAAATTTTGACGGTGTTGAAATCCAATCTTTACCGCACAAAACGAAGCCCTCAGAGAGTTTTCCAACTTTAATTAGGGAACTAGGGTCAAAATGTTTATAGATTTGGAGAAATCAAAGATCTAGTGAGGTTTGATGTAGGAAATATAGAGAGAAGAGGGAGAAAAGGGTTTTTAGAGAGAGAGAGAGAGAGATGTATAAAGTGATATATACTCAGCCCAAGAAAAGAAGAAAAGTAGAATTTTTAGACTTAGCGGAGTCTTGCACATGCGGCACCCACACCCGTACGTGTGAACGCCCTCCAAAGACATGCGACACTTATCCTCGCGACAAGCACCTCCAACCGCGACATGCCTTTTATGCAAGAGGGCAACCTGCATTCTCTATTTTCAGACATGTGCAATTTCACCTCCCAGACATGCGCCCCCATCCCGACATGCAGCCCAAGGCTCCACACGTGCACTCACCATAAAATTTTCTAGCTCAAATGGAAAACCCCTGATCCAACTTCAAGCCTCACTTAAACAAGTGAAACTCATAATTGAATTTAATAGTGATGAAAATCTTGAGAAAGAGATTTCAAAAGTGACAAACCCAACAGCTTGACAAGACCTCAAGTTAGACCTCGACACTTTAGCATGATAAACCCCAACATGCACAAAAGAAAAGTAAGGCGGGTTGTGTACGGCCATCACATAAATGCTATGGAAGTTCTGAGAGAAAGGTTTGGAAAGCCTGCACTTGATCTGGGTCAAAAATTTGAGGCATCAAAGGTGTAATGGCTTCCAGACAGTTAGTCAAAATTGTGGCTTGAGAAAGAGCCAAACTATCCAGGGGTTGGCTAAGTATTTTAAAGAATTAGTCTACCAATTTATGCTCCTCATCAGATAGTTGCTTTAATCTTTCTTCAACAATTAAATTGGTAGCAGCTTTGTTGAACAATGAGATGCCCAAGAGTAAGTCTTGTGGTGGAGTAACTTTGGGTTGCTACAATAAAAAGTTTTAAGTTAGTGATTAATTCAAGTCAGGAAAATAGACTACTTGAACATATGTTACCTCTATTGAAAGTGTAATAGAAGTCTTAATGTTGGGCAAGTTGGAAGTGGCCACACCGCCTCTTGTTTCAACTTGGTCCGATAAGTGTGCATCTACTAGTAAAGGTGGATGGAATGAAGATACTTGGATATAGGTAGTAGGAAATGAATAGGTTGTGTAAGCACCTCATGAGGAGCTCTCATGTCACTTGAAGTTGATTGATTATCCAATACCTCAAGATAGCTGGCTGGCCTCATTCCTTTGATCAGAGAATGAATTATGACTATCCTAAGGAATATTATCATTTTGCTTAGAGACAAGGTCATAAATAAGAGAACTTCATTTACACGAAATGAGTCAGATGGTTGTCGGATTGTCAGCTAAATTAATCGGGTTTTCTAACATAACTTGAGTCAATTGAGTTTCTTCCGGCATGGCCAGGGGCTTCTAATTCTTCGAGGAAGAAGCCACACCAGAAAATTGATGATCTCATTTGTTCCATGGTGTACTCTAAGAGGAAAGGCCATTACGCCTCCTAGGGCTATCCCTAAAGAATATCACCAAAAGTTGTGCTAATTCAAGGGCCTTCTCTTAGGCTCACCCTTTTTGGTCCAAATCTTCGGGCCAATTTGTTATTCCTAAGTGAGTCAGATTCAGATGCCTCGAGTTGTTGGGAAAGAAGGCATTTTAGTCTGGTCTTCAGGCATAGAAGGGGGATTGATCTGAGTTTCAGATTACCTTTCATTCTCAAGCATAAAAGAGGGTAGAATGGTCTGGTCTCAGCTCTCGTAAATGTATGAGATGCATCTCGAGAGAGAAATCTTCTCCTCTTGTATGATTGAAAGTATATCTGAAAGAGAAGAAGGAGATTGGAATAAGGTGTTAGTACGATTAAACATAATGCATATTGATTTAGTAAAAGTTTGAATGGAAGCTATACCATTATTGGAAGAGCAGAAGAACTGCTAGAATAAGAGAATGCTAGTGTAGTAGGAGCCGGATTTTGGAGGAACTGGTTGTTCTTGTCTTCTTTTTGACCTCCTCTCAAGGGCAACACCACCCTCCAATTAGGGCTGAGAAGATAGAATTTCTTGGATTTCTTCTTGCCTACTCTTGGTCCTCTTCTCAATCTCCATACCTTGGTTGTAAGGTATGAATCCTTCACAACTAGTGGTGTTTTAAAGAATTTCCTTTAGGTCTCTTTGGTGGGTTCATTGAAGCCTTGCCTTTGTCTCTAGGAGCTGGATCACCGGGCATTTCTATAGCCAAAGGAGTAGTCTTAATAGGAGGTTGGGCTACGAAACAAAATAAACAAATAATGAACAGAAATGACTAAATGAGTATCAACACAAACTCGTAAGTAAACAAAGGTGCATAAGGAAAGAAAAGGGTAGGTAGAGTTACCAATGGTCATCTATGCTCCTCTCATATTGTCTAGATGTACATTCCAAAGACAAGCTTGAAGATCCTCATCAAAGATCAGAGCACTCATCAAAGACCACCATTTAGTGAACCTTGTGGTAGAGTAGGAGTAGTCCGGCAAGAGTAAAAACTAAATTGATCAAACAGATTCTCGATTTTCAACCAAAGAAGTCTTTCACTTCGGGAGATTTTGAATTGAATTCGGATCCAAATTTTGCTCATGGATGCTAGGATGCAAGTAAGGACAAGGAACAATTTGATATAGTCTCATCTCGCCTAGCCCATCGGCAAGGATTATAGCTTTCAAACTACAATTAGAAAGTTTGTTAGTGGAGATGGATCCACCCACTAGAATGTACCGGGAGTGAGAACTTGAGCCCATAAATCTTTTATTTTTGCCTCCAAGTGTCACTTAATGTTTGATGGGGAAGCATTAATATATGTTAATCAAGGAGTTGAAATGAAAAGTATGGAAAGGGATGAAAAGTGGAGAGTCTATATCGACATGTGCGCTCAAAGAGAATAGTGAACACCTTAGTAAATGAGTTGGATGGAGCCGGGTCGAAAAGATAAGAAGAATTCAACATAACTTTCACAATGAGAGAAGTAAGGGGTTTGAGTGGTAGGCCTAATTTTAGGGAAATAAGCATAGAACCAGGCCTGAAAAAGCCAAAAAGGACCTCCACAGTTATGATCTATCTCTTTATCAACTAAAGAGAAAAAAAAACCCCTGTATAGTGTGCCCAAAAGGAAAGGGACAAAGGCCAGTTGTGTGCCTTCTTGGATACAAGCGGCAAGAGCCAAATACACTTTGGTGATTTTTAGGCCTGGGATACATAGAAAGTGTTGAGAGAGCCACAATAAGTAAAAATATGTTCTTTCTTCTTTGGTGGGTTCATCAGAAAATTGTTGGTATTTGGTTTGGAATTTCCCATAGTTAAGGTCAGTATCAATTGGTACTACTGATTGAGGAGTTAAGAGGGTGCTTATATGTTGGCCAATAGAAAGGCCACCAAATGTACAACATCAAGGATAGTAGGAGAAATCATACCAAACTTTAAAATTAGGGAATTGCAGACGAGACCAAAAGCAAGTTGTTACGCCTAATAGCCCATTTGTCCATATCTAGGGCTAAGGTTGACAATCGAATGCCATCATAGGTGCCAAGAGTTCTCCAATGATCAATATCAGATTTCATCATGCTATGAACCCATAATCTCCAATTGAGGTTTGGTTTCTACCATGAGCGTAACGGGTTAGGGCTCGAGTGCCACTGATTCCATGCTAGTTTTGTTTTTTTGAAAAGTATCACTTCAATATCTGCAATGGAATAATGAAGGGTAAGTTCATCAGGGATTTTAGCAAAAAAGGTTGGACCTAATTCCCCATGGGTAGAGGTTTTGTTGCAAGGAATAATGCAGCTATCAAAAATATATTGGCAAAGTAGCTGCTGGAACCCAGGTGGAAAACGTTGCACAAATGGCGTTTTTGCTTGTTTCTTTCCTTTGGCTTGAGCTCGTTTAGGCGCCATTAGGGTGTATGAGCAAAAAGGGGTTTCGAAGCAGAAAAGTTTGAAGAGGCGAAGAACAGAGTAAAATAGAGGGAATGAGAGTACTGAAGTAAGAATTTGAATTCTGATAGTCAAATAGCTTATGGTGGACCCTCCTGATTGATTTTGGGCCTGTTATTAACAATTGGGCTTAACGGTCGGGCCTTTTTCATGTTTGGGCCAATTTTATTAGTCGAAAGTGTCATTATAAGTATTTGGGTTTTAATACATGGGTTTGTTGTCCAAATATATAAGTGTCCAAACCTTTTTTGACATTCATTCAAAACCAAAAAAAAACACAACTCTTTTTGTCTTGAATGAGGGGGGGCATTATTGGCACTAAAATTTATCTTCTCTATTGAATAAACATAACAAGTACAGAGGGTTGATCCATGGGATGCTAGGAATGAAGACCATAAGTTTTCAGCGGGGAGTGGACCCTAAGATGCAGAGCAAGTGGTAGTTGAAGCCATTAAAGGAGCAAATGTTGCAAATGTTTCTGTTGATTCCTCCGATAATGCAGTGGGATGTGGCCAAACATGGCTCAGGTGTCAAGTCATGGAGATTAGGCATGCAAGTGAGGCAGGACACGTGGCTTGTGTGCAAAGAAGTGTGTAAGAGTAAAAATGCTACAGCAAAGAAGCAGTTACCAGCATTTATGGAGATCATGGGCAGTTATGCAGGAAGTGGAGGAAACTTGCTTCATGATGGGACACATAGCAGCAGAGAAGTAGCAATGCCAACAGCATAAAGGTGGAAAAATTTGAAGGAAAAAGGATCATCAATCAAATTCACAACCCATGTGGAATTAGGAGTAATTTAACTTACTTAGCAATAGTTTCTGTATCTAGGAGTAGTCTGTTTGTAATTCAGTCTCTATAGCCAAATTTTCCTCTGTCGATTATCATGCACACTGAACTTGTAATTTAATTCCTGTAATTAAGTAGCAAGTTTACTTTTTCTTCAATCGATTTTCAGTTTATTCACACATGTTTCTTTGTATTACAACCTCCAAAGATGTCCTTAAATCTGTCAAGGCATAGAACACCAACCATAGTCACTTGATCTTGTTGTATGTGAAATTTTGGTTTCTCCGTCAAATCACCTCTGCCGATTTGACCTGCACTAAATTTTTGCTAACACCGTAAATTCATTTTCTCACTTCTTTGACAAATTGTAGAAGCTTGAAAATTTGGTTGTTGAAAACAACCAATTCAATGGCATCTTACCAAATTCTATTGGAAATCGACAAGTCCTCTTTCTACTTTTTCCTCAAGATCTAATTGCCAAATAATGGGTCACATTCCTAGGGGAATCAATTATTTTGAAAACTTGAATACACTTTTTATGGCCAACAATGGTCTGACAGGAACCATCCCATCAACAACCGGGAAATTATAGAGCCTACAAAGATTGCATCTTGATGGAAACAAGATGGAGGGAATCATTCCAAATGAGCTTTGTCTTTTGAAAAAGTTAGGAGAGTTGTTACTCCAAAACAATGGCCTCTCTGGACCAATCCCACCTTGCATAGCAAATATTAGTCTTCTATAGAAGAAGGTACTAGGTTCTAATGCCCTCAACTCATCAATACCCATAAACTTTTGGAGCCTTGAAAATCTAAGTCTTGAATTTATCTTCTAACAATTTTGGAGGCAGTTTACCACTGAATATAGGAAAGTTGGAAGTCATAGAAAACATGGATTTATCTTGGAACAAAATCTCGGGAAACATATCGCCATTCATTGGGGCCTTTCAAGGCCTTAGCTCTCTAAACCTATCAAGAAACTCATTTGAAGGTACCATTCCACAATCTTTGGTGATTTGATAGCATTGGAATCTATAGATCTCTCTTATAATAATCTATTTTGCAGCATACCCAAATCTCTTGAGAAACTTAGGTATCTCAGTTATTTGAACTTGTCATTCAATAAGTTGTCTGGAGATTCCAAGTGGAGGACCTTTTGCAAATTTCACTGCAAAATCTTTCTTGCATAATGAGGCACTATGTAGAAGCCCATATTTACAAGTCCCACCGGGCAACGAGGGTAGCAAAAGATCTAATCTGAAAAAAATTGGGCTCACATGTGTCGAGCGCCCATCGCTTTGGTGGCACTGCTCACATTTTTTCACATAACATTCGCATCGCCTCATTGTCGGCCAATAATTCCCTGTGTTATAGCTCGATACAAAGAGCGCCCACCGAATGGGCACCACAGCTTCCTACATGTATTTCAGTCAGGGGTTCCTCGACTTTATCCAGATGAACGCATTCCAGGTATGGACCAGAAAGGGATTTTTATAAAGCTTTCCTGCGGATCCAAGTAGTATCGCAGGCTTTGTTTCAGCTTGTGCGCTTCTTTCTTGTCCACCGAGCTATTCAGAGGACAGAATGCAAAGAATGGAGTCCATCCATTTCGGCCCCGACTCTATGACATTGATTTGGACTTCGAAGGGCCAATGTTCGGCTCGATGAAACCCACCTCGATGGTCCGCTTAATCTCGAGTTAATGGTCGAGGCTAAGCAAGCCGCAGCATCCGCATGTGTGTTTTGATCGCATGTTATCCGATTCAATTCATGATGGTCAAATTTTGCCAAGAAGGACCTAGCCGCTTATGTAAGCCACCATACGGTCATTTCTGTCACAGACTTCTTTAGCCGATTGATCACCGCTTTTGAATCACAAAATACAAGCAAATGCCGAAAGCACCCGTAAGATGTGCATTCCATAAACCGTTAGAAGGGCTTCAGATTCGCTTTTGTTATTTGACACCTCAAAGCCGAAGTTTGATGGCTCGCCAATTATTACGCCATCGAGAGCCATGATTTCTACTCCGTCCCCACTGCCCCACTAATTGGATGATCCATCACACTCCAATTGCCAAATGTCCCCAACATAAATTCTCTAGTTCGGCTTTGGTCGAATTTCATCAGACTTGAAGCTGGTAAGACCCCCAGTGAATACAGCCACAAAGTCGGCAAGCACCTGTCCCTTGATTGAGGTTCTAGGTAGAAACTGAATATCGATCGCTAATTCAAGAGCGCACTTTGAAACGCATCCTGATGGTTCCGCACTACGTAGTACTGATCGGAGGAGGTGATCTATTAACACCCCGATGCTATGCCCCTGGAAGTAATGCATCAGTTTTCTTGCCTCCATAACGTGCGCTAGGATGAGTTTTTCCAGCAGAAGGTCGCGTATTTCGGCGTCGACCATTGCCTTGCTTACATAATATATCGCCGCTACCTCCAAATTTCTTCTTTATCAAGACAATGCTAACGGCCCGATCGAAAACTGCCAGATACAAAATGAGCGGGTCACCTGCCGAAGGTGTTGTCAAGAGTGGAACTGATCGGAGGTAGGTTTTGAGGCCGTTAAAAGTGGCTTCGCACTCGGCGGACCATTCAAAAGCCTTGCCCTATCGTAGTGTATGGAAGAATTGTCGGCAGCGATCTGTAGACCGACTGATGAACCTATAGAATGCGGTGGCCATCCCCATCAACTTTTGAACCTCTTTTACTGAACGAGGAGCCAAGATCCAAGATTGCTGTGGATTTGCCTCAAAGTTGGCTTTTGATTCCTGGTTGACAATGTAACCAAAGAATTTGCTAGAGTCGATCCCAAACGCACATTTGAAAGCGTTTAGCTTCATTTTGTATTTGTAAAATGCCAAATGTCTCTTCCAAATCAGCTAGATGAGTTTGCTCTTTTTTGGACTTGACCACCATGTCATCAATGTACACTTCCATAGTGTGGCCGAGTTGCTCCTTGAACATGGCAGTGACCAGTCTTTGGTAAGTTACCCTCAGATTCTTCAAATTTCAAAAGGCATAACCTTATAGCAATAGGTTCCTCTTGGGGTGAGGAATGCAGTTTTGTCTTGGTCCTCTGGATGCATGGCGATTTGATGGTAGCCTCTGTAAGAAACGAGGAAGCTCATACGCTGATGGCATGCCGTCGCATCTACAAGTTGGTCAATTCTGGGTAGGGAAAAACAATCCTTGGGGCAGGCTTTGTTCAGGTCCGTGAAATCAACGCACACTCACCAAGTCCTATTTTTCTTTTTCACAACCACAGTATTAGAGAGCCACGAGGGTAGGTCACTCGATTGCCCCGACGCCAAGCAACCCGTCAACCTCTTCAACAAAAGCAAGCAGGCTCATGCGTCGATCGGCTTTTCTGAATGATCGGCTTGCATTTAGGGTCAACATTCAAACGGTGTTGCGAAACAGACGGATCTATACCTGGCATCTCATATGGAGTCCATGCGAAGACATCAAGGTTGTTGAGCAGGAAGGAAATTAGCTCCTGTCTGTCGGCTTGATTCAGGGAGGCGCTGACCATAAATAACCTGTCTGGGTTTCCGTCGATTTCAACTCGATCAAGGGCTTCCGTGGCCTTTTCACTTGGGAGCCGCCCAACATCGTCGAGGCTTTCCCGATCTAGCACCTCAATAGAATTCACTTGCAACTCCTTCGGTGTCTTTCCAGCAAGGAGATAACATGCTTGTGCCGACTTCTGTGAGCCACGGATTTGCTCAATGCCGCGTTCTGTCAAGAACCGTAGCAGCTGATGATAGGTGCTTGGCACAGCCTGCATAGTATGCAACCAAGTTTCGCCCCATGATTAGATTATACGGCGATGGCAGCTTGATGACCAAGAATTCCACATCCACTATTCGAGAGCCCGCTCGAACGGGTAGTGTAATTCTCCCCAACGGGTATTCTGGATTAGCGTTGAAGCTGAATAGTAGATAAGGAGCTAGAGAGAGATCCAATTCGGAGAAGCCGAGTTTTGTGAATGTTTTGTAATACATAACCTCCGATGTGCTCCCCGGATCAATGAGTACGCGCTTAATGGTGAATCGGTTTACGCGTAACTCAATTACCAAGGGATCGATGTAGGGAAGTGTCACTCCGGCCAAATCTGAATCATCAAAAGCAATGTTCGCAGCTTCATGGGGCCATTTTGCCGGAGTGAGTTGATTTTGAGGGTCGGGAGTCGACTGAATCGTATGCACCGCGGATGACATTGGCAGGCTGTATATCATATGGATTAGGCCGAGTGGAGGGGAATCCTGTCTTAAGGCTATTGCTTTGGTTGAGTTACCTTTTCGAACGTACTGTTATAGCCTACCATCTTGTACCAATTCCTCCAGGTGATCCTTCAATGCATCATAACTCTCAGTATCATGGCCATGGTCCTTGTGATACTCGCACCGTCTATCCTGCTTTCTCGTTTCGGAGGTCCCACCATTTTGACGGCTATTTGAAAACGAAGGTGTTGATTTTGGACATAACCGCCGATCGACTCATTAACTCAGATATTTCTTGTCGGCGCGCTTATGCTACCGCTATCAACTTGCAGCTTGTTCATTTGCTCGCTGGGAGCATTGGTTGCTTGATCGGCGAGAATCCGCCTCTTGTCTCTGCTTACCCCGATGCAAAGGGTTCGTGGCTCGAGGTGGCATGCAATTTAACTACCGAGCAATTTCGAAGGGCCATCTTGTTTTCCACGCTTCCGACTTTAACCCGCAAGGCGCCATCCTCCACTTTGCAAGATTCTCAACTTTCTTCATCAACTGTGATCGCTTTTTTGGGGGTCTTCTAGTCAAGAAGCTGCAGAGAGCACTGTCAAGATGCAAACGCATTTTGAAGGTGGTGATGGCCATGGAGTCGTTGCAAGCGTCATCAACAAGATTAAAGCACTCCCAATAGTGCACCGAATACGCTCTTAGTGTTTCCCCTGGCTGGATCTGCATTGCCCAGAGAGAGTCGGCTTGTTTCGGCTGGACCTTGTTAGTGATGAATTTGGCCTTGAAGGATTTTTGTAATTAATGGAAGCTTTTGATCGAAGCCGACTCTAGTTTATAATACCACATGACAGCCAATGGTCCCAAACTGCTGGGGAATATTCAGCACATGAGGGCCTCGTCGTCTGCATGCAATGTCATGGCTTGCTTGTAGTGACGGATGTGATCGGTGGGGTCTGATTTTCCATCATAGAGAGTGAACGACGGAGCTTTGAACTTTTTGGGCAGAACCGCCCATGCGATCCGTCGCACAAAGGGATCATGCTGGTCTTCTTCATCTGAATTGTTTTTTCTTCGCTTATGTCTTATACGTGGACTCTCTTTAGAGGAACTGGAAATTTTGGATCATCCCTTCTTCTTGGGCTCCGGGGATAATGAATCGGAGTCACTATCAGTGTCTTGTTGTCTGCTCGAGCTCGCCGACCAATTGCTCAGAGGTCGTTCCGGATCTTGGCGTACAGGTTGTTTGGACTTCGCCACTTCCAAGGCCAAATCCTGATGGAGACGTTCGTTCTCAACGATCATGATCTCCAACCTCTATCTATTTTGCTTTGCTTATTCCATGATCGCTTGCATTGTCTCATGCTCTGAAGTCCAGGGTGAAGCGAAGTTCAAAAAGCGTCTTGCGGCGACAGTCTCCGGTCCAAGCATGTTTGTTAGAGTGAGGTTGTCTCTCTGTGTGGTTTCGTCAGTGACTACCGGAAGGTCTTCCGTTACGCCCACCATGGATGTTTTTGAGTATTCCCATAGACGGCGCCAATTGTGTGGAAGTGGTTTGGAAATACTCTTTAGATCCTAGGGGACGCTTGCGATCCTCAGATTGTCACTTGAAAAGAAATCAACACTTGCCTGGGTGCCTAATTAGCACTTCGACGACAAGTTATTCTCTACTCTCTAGATTACTTGTATTTTAAGTTACATATCGATTCTCACATACCGCCTTTGGTTGTTGTCCTTCTATTTATATAATGCTCGGTCTTCTAGGTAGGGCTCGCTCTTGATCCGTCATGTACTTACTCACTGCCCTCCCCATTTAATCTACCGCCGTTTTATTCTAAGATTCAAACCAAGCAGGGTCGTTTAATGCATACTATACATCTATTGAAATTTATACGCTGTTCGTCCACGCCTCAATTATTCGCCACCATACCATAATGTATTACTTTGGTAAATTTATACTTTAATTTGATTGTTTTAATAGTATTAATTAATTTGATTGTTTCCAGAGTACCGCTTTTGCACCAACAGATTTATCTGAGGGAGATACACCTTTGAATAATTATCTACTCACAGAAGCTAAAGCCACTATACAATTGGGGAAAACTCTTGGTTTCAATTACAATGAGGAAGAAGATGTTGTCCTCAACAAGATTGTTGATCTAGAGCTAAAGGATAAGGAAAGAATTGACAAGGTAGGGAAGGCACAACAGTAAGTTGCTTCAGATGGGTGATTTTGAGTGCATCATTTGTTTTCTCATAAGCTATTATCTTTGAATATTAGGGGTTTGGCTAAGGCTGAAAAGCAGGGTAGAATTAAAAAGCTACTAAAGGATAGACACATAGATGTTGCCTTTTTTCAAGAGACTAAGATTGCCTTTTTTCTAAAATTGCTGTTAGAGGGCTCTGGGGTAGTAGGAATATGGAATATATGCCTGTAGATCTTGTAGGAATAGTTGGGGGGTTATTATGTATTTGGGACCCTAATGTATTCCAACTTTCTGGTTGCTGCTGCAATAGGAGGTACATCTTGCTCTCTGGTTCTTTATATAATTCTTTTAATTGTGTGTAACTTAACATTTATACACCTAATAAGGCTAGCAACAGATCCATTTTTTGGGACAATTTCTTAAAGCTCAAAGTTCATTTCCTTAATCCTTGGTGCTTGGGTGGTGACTTCAATGAAATCTGACATATGGGTGAAAGGTTAGGGTGCTCCAGGAGAGATAGGGGAATGAGGCATCCAAATGAGTTTATTGAAAAAAATGAACTCACTGATTTACCTCTATATGGTAGGAAATTCACTTGGTGCAATACCCAAGAATCAGAAAAATGGAGCAAAATAGATAGAATCTTGCTCAGTCCTGAGTGGTTGATCAACTTTTCAATGAAACTGTGGGGGCTGCCCAGGCTAATTTCAGATCACTGCCCTTTGAGATTAGGGCCCCAAACCTTTCAGGTTCTTAAATGCTTGGACTCTCCACCCCTCTTTTCCTCAACTTTTTGTTACCTACTAGACAAACACTACCTTTTCTGGTTGGTCTGGATTTATACTTGTTCAAAAACTCAAACACCTTAAGTTGACTCTCAAAGCCTAGAATTCTGAGGTGTTTGGCAACATTTCCTCCAAACTCAAGACCTTTGAGGAAGAGTTACATGCAATAGACATTGTAGTAGAAGAAAGAGCTTTGCTGGATCCAGAAAAGGCAAGAAGAAGTGTAGTTAGAGGTGAAATATGAAAGCTTTATAGAATGCTAGAGTGGACATGGCATCAAAAGTCTAGATTGAACTGGACTCTTCATGGAGATAAAAACACTAGATTCTTCCATGTTGTTGCTAGTACTAAGCAGAGTCAAAATTTAATCAACTCTATTACAGTTAATGGGGTGATTCTTGAGGATCCTAGTAGGGTCAGGCATGAGGTACTTCAACATTTCAAAACTCAATTCATTGAATCATGGGTAAAGAGACCTACTCTTGGGGGGGTGTTTAAAACTATAGAGGCAGATCAAGTCTCTCACCATCTTGTATCTGAGTTTAGTGCAATAGAGATTTTGGCAGCAATCAAAGAATGCAACAACAACAAAGCTCCAGGCCCTTATGGGTTCAACTTGCTATGCTTTTAGAAGTTTTGGAAGGTTATGAAGCAAGAGCTCATGCAATTTTTTAAAGAATTTCACTCCAACAGCAAGCTCACTTATGGCATTAACAACACTTTCATTACTCTTATTCCCAAGCTAAAAAATCGCATTGGCTTATCGGATTATAGACCTATTAGTCTTGTGGGTTCTATATATAAAATCTTGGCCAAAGTTTTAGCTCACAGATTAAAGTCAATGCTTCCCTCAATCATTGGTGAAACCCAAACTGCCTTCATAGGAGGGCGATATATCCTTGATGGGGCGTTTATTGCCAATGAAGTGGTGGATAGATGGAAGAAGGCCAAATAGCAAGGGCTGATCTTTAAGCTGGATTTCGAGAAAGCATTTGACTCTATAAATTGGGAATTCTTATTCTCCATGATGATTAGCTTTGGATTTGGGGTCAAATGGGTCTCCTGGATGAAAGCTTGTATGGCTACAGCTAGGATCTCCATTCGAGTGAATGGATCACCTACGGAGGAATTCTCATCCCACAGAGGTCTTAGGCAGGGGTCCACTTTCCCTTTTTCTGCTCAACATAGTGGCTGAAGGGCTTAATATTCTCTTGGTTAGAGCAATTAACCTTGGCATTCTTAAAGGTGTATTTGTTGGAGCCAATACTGTTCGTATTTCTCATTTGCAAGATGTTGATGATTCAATTCTTTTTTATGAAGCTAATTAGGATCAGTTGGTGTTAGTCAAAAGAATTCTCATATGTTTTGAAGTCCTATCTGGTCTCAAAATTAATTATCACGAGAGTGTTGTATGTGCTATTGGTGTATCTGATGATCTTATGCTTTCCTTTGCTAGTTTTCTCAACTGTAAGGTTCAGAGCCTCCCATTAAAATTTCTAGGGCTACCACTAAGAGCCAATCCTGGTAGGAAATCTACATGGAAGTCTGTTCTTGACAAAATCAAATCTAAACTATGAGGGTGGAAGAGAAAGCTGCTATCCTTTGCAAGAACACTAACTTTGATCAAGTCTACCCTTTCAAGCTTATCTATTAATTTCCTTTCTTTGTTTAGAATGCCTGAAGGTGTGGCTAGAGAATTTGAAAAGATTGAGGCTGCATTCCTGTGGGGTGGTAATAATCTAAAAAGGAAAGTACATCTGGTGAAGTGGGTGGAGGCTGCAAAGAGTATTGATCAAGGGGGTTTGGGTATCAGAAGAATCAGAGATGTAAATGCTTGTTTACTAATCAAATGGTGGTGAAAATTTGGGAATCAAATAAATGCCCTTTGGAGGAGAGCAATCTACAGCAAATGCAAGATTATTGAAGATTGTTGGCTCCCTCCAACAAGGCCCTCTTACAAGCATTCTTGAATATGGAGTGACATATTATCTATTGGGGCCTCTAGCAGTTCTATTTTTAATTTCTTCTTGGCCAATTGACTAATTAAAGTAGGGAATGACAATAGAATTAAATTTTTGGACTGATAAATGGTGTGGTGGTATTTGCCTGAAATATGATTTTCCACTTCTTTTTAATCTCTCAACCGATAAGAAGGCTCTCTCCACCAATTCGTTACTAGGAAAACTAGCTCAAGTGTTTGGAACTTTCCTCATAGAAGAGAGTTGTATGCGTGGGAATTGGCTGAAGAAGCTAGTCTGATTATGGTCTTCCTCAGCCTCCTCCTCAGGCAATGAAAATGTAGATCGCCTGATGTGGTCTAATGATGTCGCAGCCATACTCAGTTCTCTATGTCTGGTCTATATTCTCGAAGTACCTCCCTTCAAGGCCCTAATCTCAGAATCTGCAAACATGTTTGGAGCACTGTTTTGCCTCCCAAAGTCTCCTTCTTTTGCTGGCTGGCCTGGAAAAACAGAGTGAAATCTTCAGAATTCTTGCATAAGATTGGTATACTTGATAACAGTGTTTCGACTCTCTGCCCATTCTATAATTCTGAAGCTGAATCTACTATCCATGTCTTGCTTCATTGTCCTTTCTCTTGGCTGATTTGGTCTGCAGTGATTCAAGAATGGGGGTTTCAATGGTGCATTCTAAATTCAATAGATGGTCTGCTTCATTGGTGGATGGGTGGGAAATTTCAGAAATATGTCAGATTAATTTAGAGAGCCATCCCTTTAGTTATTCTTTGGTCTCTTTGGAAGCATAGGAATGATTGTGTATTCTCCGAGATTCAACCCAACTTTCTTGGTCTGCTTGAACTCATCAAAATTAGAACTGCCCTTTGGCTCAAAGCATCAGTCTAGGACCTCTCCTACACAATGGATGATCTAGTCTTCAAATGGAAACAGATCAGGGGCTCAGTCTGATCATCCAGCTGGTTTAAATTGTTATGCGGTTATGTTATTATTTCGGTCTGTTGATATGTTATACTCATCTGTTAGTTATGCTTGCTGCTATTGTGTTGGAGTCTGGTGCAGGTTGGGTGTTTTGTTCTGCTAGTGGCTGTGCTTTTGTGTTGAATTTGGGCGTTTTTATGCTGATGAGCTTTGTTGGTCTACCCAGCCAACAGCAGAATTGGTTTGGTGTCTTCAGTGGACCTGGTCTTGCTGTGGTGTTTTTGGTCTGTTTGTTTTTCTTTCGTTGGTTTCTCACCAACTCTTGCATTTCCCTTTTCTTTATTGGTGTAATTTGTTTTGTACCTTGTACTTGATTTTTACATCATTAAAGTTTTTTTTTTGCCGATCAAAAATAAAATAAAATAAAATAAAAATGTGTATAACTTAATAATATAAGTCTAATAAAAAAATGGTGTAACCCGATTCAGTTTGATTTTGGTCCGTAAGATTTGGACTTAAGGGTGGGATATAGTTTTAATTTTTTTAAATAAGCCCGTTCCGTACTAACTTGTTGACTGATTAAAATTTGAAAAACTCATTAATATATGGAACGTGAACATAATAGCGCCGAGTAAGGTCTGACTGCTCCATTGATAACCCCATAAAATGACAAATGGGTTCAAACTTTCAAACTAATACCTTATTTGTCAATAGACTATTTTAAATAAAAAGTTAAAAAGTCATTAAAAATTATTACATCATTCTATTTTTTTAATATTTTTTTAGTAAAAAATTTAAAAGTTATTAAAATAATTAATTTTCAAACCAATTCTAATTATTAAGGATATAAAACAGATAGACATGACTCCCAGTGACCACTTAAATTTAAATTATAAATAAAGTCATTTCACAAATTCAAAAAATTATAAATAAAGTCACTTCACAAATTCTAATTATTAAGTAAACTTTTTTGCACTAAACAACATTCGGTGTGTATGATTTTAAATTTTCAAAAAATAGTTTCAGCTTTTATTTTTCGTACTTTGTTGTCTTTCATGGAATTTTTCATAATTTAGTCATTTTTTATTTTTTAAATACACCTAAACAGTAAATTTTTTAAAAAATTCAACAAATAAAATAAATTTTAAAAATAAAAATGTATTCAATATATATATATATTTGTATTTAGTGAATTTTTTTTAAAAAAATTAAAATTTATTTTATTTTTTAATTATATTTAGAGTAAGTGACTTTAAAAGTAAAAGGAATTTGCTTAAAAAAAATTCAAAAACTGTTTTTAAAAATTATTACCAAACAAAATGATTAAAACTTCTCAAAGCAATGAATTTTTAATAGGTGTAGATTCTTATTTAATAGGATCAAATTATATAAAATAAAACAACCGTGCTAGGGAGCTCGAAAACGAGCTCCCCGAATCCCCCGAATCCCTCTTTTTTTTTCTTTTCTTTTTTTTTCTTCTTTCAGCAGAAGGAGAAGAAGACGGAGGGGGAGGGGGAGGGGGAGAAGGGGGAGGGGGAGGGGGAGGAGGCCGGACTGGAGGGGCTGAGTCATTGCTGCTTCTTCTCTTTCTCTCCCTCTCTCCTTCCTCTGCGTTTCAGAGCTAAATGGAAGAAGAAAAAAAAAAAAAAAAAAAAAAAAAAGAAAAACCCCCAAAACGACGTCGTTTTGGGGATTAGGGGGATTCGGGGAAGGCATCTCTCGAGCTACCAAACATTATTCAAAATAAAATATCAACAATGTAAACAAGAGCCGTTAATGGCACGACAAAAAATTATAGCTTTGTAATTGGTTTAAGTTTTCAGTTTTAATTTGCTTTTATTGAATTTTTTTTTTTTCATATTTTGGTCATTGTTTTTTAATTTTTAAATGTATCAAGATTATATATATTTAAAAAGTAAAACAATTTAACTGAAATAAGAAAAGAATTCACTAAAAATAAATAAAAATTCATACAAATTGATTAAAATATTAAAAAAATCACTAAAAATAAACGATAACTCATCTAAAATAGTTTTTGAAAAATCAAACCATACAGACACTATTATTTCAAGCATGTGTTGCTTAAAAGGACACTTTTACCCTAACTCTTAAGCCCCCGTTCCATTGATACAATTTTCTCGGTATTTATAAAAAAAATTATTTAATGATTCTGGGAAAATCTATGTGACATCTTAACTTGATATTTTATTGATTTAAAAATGCTATGAACTGTGAAAAAGTGTTCCAAATTTAGGTGGTAAATTCCCTCCAGTCAGTGGCGGAGCCAAGAAAATATATCAGAGGGGGCACTTCTTAATTACAACATTAAAAATATTTACAAAAATATTTCATATAAATTTTTACGATTGACTTCAAGAAATATAAAATAAAAAAAAATCAATGTGTTTGGTTTGAGTTTTTTGAATTAAGTTTTTTATTTTATTTTTTTTGTTTTTAGTGAATATTTTTAAAATTTTAAGCATTTTTTTGACTTTATAAAATATTTGTGAAAAAATATTTTTAAAAATTAATAAATACATAAAAATACGAAAAATGTATTATTTTTTGTATTTTTTTATATTTTTGATATTTAGTGACTTTTTAAAGATTTTTTCAAAAATTATACTTTTTAAGTATATTTATGTTAGGTGTGTTTAAAAATTAAAAAATTTCTTAAAATATTAAAAAAATTCAATAAAAACAAAAAAAATACGAAAAACAAAAACGTAGAATTTTTTGAAAAGTGTCTTCAAAAAACTCAAACCAAACAAAGTGAATATGTTATTTGTAATTAGTATATCATGGACAACATTAAAAAAAGTCATGGATATAAAGTTTTAAAATAAATTATATAATGATAAAGTCATTTTTTTATACAAAATATACGTAAAAATTCAATATAATAGTCATACCACGCAATCAATGACATGTGATATTACCCATCAATAATAAAGAAACACATGGAGGGTGAACCCTGCATATTAAATGTAACTAACAATTCAATGAATTCTATATTTTTATTGAAATTAATTATATTTACATATCAATAATGATAGAGATCACCATTATATTGAAATTCTTATAGATAATAACATCGTAGTCTCTTTGTTTTCAATCAAAATAATCATTATTGTTCTTATAATTTTAAAAATATCATTGACATTTCACTCTAAATAATATTTTTATAATTTTTTTATATAAAATATTTTCTTTATGGTTCTAAAAAAAAAAAAAAAAACTCCAAAACTCAAGGGAGGGGGCACGTGACCCCCCTGAGCCCTCCTTCCCTCCACCACTGCCTCCAGTCCAGGAGGGCATTGTTTTGGTCAATGGGGTTCATCATGGATACCGTTTCAATAATTCAAACCGTTCATTTTGTCAGACACTTTGTATATATTATCCACACAAAAAATTAGATTGATTTGATAATCATAATCTATTTAATTTATTATTTTTGTCAAAAAAAATGATTTATTTTTAAAAATACATTTGTAATTTATTTTTTATTAAATAAACTAATCTGTTCTTTGGCAATACGAGTCTGTTGCATTACAATTTACAACCCATTCAAGTTCGTTTGGCTTTGCGTTCCAAACTCATTCATCAATTCGAGCTTGATTAATAAAAGTGTTTGACTCGAGATTTGATTTATTTAAAATTATAAACAAAATAAAAAATTGATTAATTTAAAATTATAAATTAAAAAAAAATACAAATCAGTGTAAAAGATCAAAAATCATTATAAATACGTGGAGTTGTATTTTTCTATGCAACATTTTAATAAATAATTTTTTGAATTCCCACTGTGTTGTAATTTTCCCAAACCAATCAAAACTTATTTTTTATTCACAATTTTGTAGTGTGTAAACAAAATGAAAATATAATATTCGGGCATTCTATTTTTTGCACTCCCTACCACCTTTGGAGATAAGGGCTTCCATACACCACACACATTCAAAAGAATTTAATGCAAGTCTTATGAAGAATATGGACGAGTATTGTTAGAAGTTAAGAATTTAGTTACAGAAAACTACTAAAAAAATAAGGAGTATAGTATGTATTCAACTCTTATATGGTGAAACTCAAATTTAGAATGAATTAAGACTACAAATTATTTTATTTTATTTTTGTTGATATTTTTCTATGTCTGAACTCTCGATCCTTGACATTACTTGATGTAGTATGCATGACCTCCCAATTCTTGCAGTAAATGCACAAGCAAGGAAAAAAATGGGTCGGATTTGGAATTGAGTAAAATTTAGTGGGTTGATGGAAAAAACGATTCATAGCATGATCCGTCAAATTTTCATGGTCCCAAGCAAATTTTGAAAAAATTTCATCGTTAGGCCTTTTATTTTGAGAATTTGTGGTTTTTGAAAATATTTGTAACTTCCATTACTCCTACCGTAGACCGTGGAATTCGATTTCATCAATTCTACCATTATCGTATTAACATATATTAGTAGTTTTTTTTATTTATTGTAATATTTTTACTTATGATAATTTTTGTTATATTTTCTTATTTTTATTTTGCTTACTACAAAAGAGCAATGATTCATCCCTCCTTTTCCCCTCACTCCTTTTGACCCCCTTTCTCTCTCATTGGTTACCTTTTCTTTTTCTTTTTCTTTTTTTTCCTGCTCCTCCAATCACCACCCGCCACGTGGCAAGGGGGGAGGGGGGGGTGAGGGGGTGACCCCCAAAAGGAGGTCTCAAGCATTATTGACTACAAAATTACTAATTCTAATCGCTTCTAATCGCTTTTATGCTCTGTGTTCCAACTTTAAGTATTTTTTTGAAAATTAATCATTATTGAGTCTTTATTCTAGATATTCTTCATGAATCAACGAGTTTAGAGACGAATCTTACTTTCGATATTTTTCGCTGAATCAACAATTTTTAAAATTGTTATTATTTCACATTTCTCGCTATATTATTACTGCAAATAGATGTTTTGATGGAACTATTAACCAAATAGTAATATTATGAAAAATATAATTATGTATATATCCTTTCTTGTGTCACTCTATATTGATTTTTTTTTTTTTTCTAGCCACTCAATATTAATTTAATGAGTCCTATTACTCATGTTTAGGCTACTAAAAAAAAGGTGCGTGCTTGAAAAAAGTGTATTATCTTTATCTAAAATATTTTGGAGCTCTAATGTGTATGTAGGGCCCATTTTTGGCCTCTTATTTTTTATTTTATTTTATTTTATTTTTTCATCTCACTAGAGTTCGATTAGAACTCTAATTTTAGAGGGATGTATCATTGTTATATCTTTATATGTTGGCCGAATTGGGTGCAGTGAGTTTTTCATTCCTAACCCGACACGGATTTGGGATGGTTGTTGTGCGGTCAAATGGGTCTATTTTGATAATCTGAACTGTTTACATTTAGAATATATCGAGTAGAACATACCTGCAAAAAATCAAGTTAATTGGATATCGTTAACTCTTTCATCAACTCACATTTGTATCTACAAAAATAATAACAATTGTATTTAAAGTATTAAAATGAATATAAATGTGAGTGTATGAAAGGGTTAATGATATTCGATTAACTTGATTTTTTACAAGTATGTTTTACTCATTTTAAAATGTGAACGGTTCGGGTTATTGAAATATTTACAAAGACAAAGACCACCCCAAATCCGACTCGACACTATATCAGTTTGACCAACTAAATAACTTCAACCTGCTGCTAATCGAATTGGCTAGGAAATGGCCAATGTGCAAAAATCAAAATCCAAATTTGTTTGGTTATTTAGTTTTCAAAATGAGTTTTTCTTTAGTGTTTTTTTTTTTAAAAAAAATTGGTGAATTTTTTTAATACTTTGTTAATTTTTTTTTTTTTTTTTTTTAATAAACTTTTTTCAAATGCTGAATACACACATACGTTTATGTTAGAAAAATATACTAAAAGCCATGTTTTTGTATAATGAGATTTAGTATTTAGTTTTAATAATATCAGTTATTCCAGTTTTAATGAGAATCATTACGAATAATATTTGCATTATATTATTTGTCTAATATTATGCATATGTGTTGTTTATTATACAAGGTATGTAATCTGGTGTGTAGAGTACAACTTACGCATGGAAGATCAAATCACTAATTTTTGTACAATATAAGTGGTTCACAATCTAAGATGGATTGGGACCTATCATCGGTCCGACTGTAACATAGTGTCTGAGTAAGTCTGTCTCTTATATCTAATCTTACTTTACCCTTTAAGTTTTTAATTATCTTGTTCAAGTCATTAGACTTTAAGTCAAGTTGCAGTCTGTTCTATTTCCATAATGTTGTTTCGAAAATTAACAATAAACAGCTACGTGATAATATTAATTATACTTACCACTCTTACATTTTTATCAAAATCTCTCTATAATCTTTAGCATTTATATACTTTTATCGAAATTTTATTTTAATCTCTACACTTAAATTTTTCCGTCAATTATGCAAGACTGGTCACCAAGCCATCTTTTTCAATCAAAGACTTCAATGACCATAGCTATTGCTTCAAAGTTGAAAGATTGAAACTTGGAGGGCCATGAAAAGAAGCCATCTAATTCTCAAGGAAATAAGGAGGTGGACTTGACTCCCCAGTCTTCATACATGCCACCCCTATTTAGGGTTGCAAATGAATCAAATCAGGGGCGAAACTCCGTAAAGGTCGGAAGGGCCTAGATTTCTTCATTTTTTTAGAATTTTTAAAATACAGTATTAGATGATTTCTTAATTTTATAAAAATTACTTTATTAATTTTCTATTTCAGTAATATTTCATAACATATAATGAAAATGATCTATAATTATTTCACATTCTAAATAATAACATCAATTTTATCAAATCGATTTTATTAATATAAGAGGCACATGTCACTTATTTTTTTAACTTTAAAAATAAAATTGTATGTATACTTTTTTTTATGAGTAATGCTAGAGAATCTAAAACTATACCTCTAAATTTATCTACAAGGACACGGCAGAGGGTTGAATTTTAATTGATTGAATTCTAAACAAATCAATTGATATGTAACATTCAACATTATTGAGTGTAAATGTAAGGGTTATGTTTTAAGAGTATTAAATATTTTTCACTTCTTATTTATTAGATTATATCAATCAATAAAATAACTTAAAACAATAGTTTAATGGATTATACACTGATATCTAATAATTCAAAATTTTTAAAAACTATATGTTGGATTTGTTTAATTTCTAGACAAATACATTTTTTAAACATTTATATAAGAAATTATGTTCAATATTAGTAATATAGTAAAATTAATCCAATATATATATATTTTATGTATATGCGTTGGTCCCTTCCGAACAAAATTGTCGATTCCTACAATTTGGTGTGTTTACAACTTTTTCGAGGTTGTTTAGCTGTGTATTTGGACCAAACTAGTCCGTAAATTCGAACTTACTCGATTAATAAACCTGTTAGGCTCGAGTTAAAATAAGCTTGAGTTATAAAAGCTTGGCTTAATTATTGTTGACTTTTGTAGCTTTGGAAAGTTAGAAAGATAATTTTGAACGTGTCACTAAAAGTTAAAAAATTCTTACAAAATTAATTATAAGTCAAATTGTGGGGACATAATTTTTGAATGACAACACATGGCCGAGGTGACACCGAAGTGTCAGCTGAGGTGTCACGTATCCTGGTCATGATTCCGAGATGATCTCGGCTAGGCCGAGGTTATCTGCGAGAATATCGGAATCCGAGATAAGCGGATAAGGGACAAGAGTCTTAGGCCTCGTTTGGGAACAGGCTAATTTAGTAACTTTTTGGCTAATTGGCTAAAAAGGTTGGTAAGAAAAACCTGTATGTTTGGGCCAACTTTTTGGCTAATTACGAAACGACGTGCAAAAAGTAGAGAGAAAAGGGAATCTTTGACTTTTTGGTATGAGTTGTTGGCTTTTTGGCTAAAAATGTAACTTTTTGGCTAATTGGCTATTTTAGCCTCTTGCCAAACGAGGCCTTAAAATGGGAGAAAACTTCAGTTTGGGTAAAGATAAGACACTTAGAGAGTTTATCCTAATCCTACTAGGAGTCCAAGTTAGCAGTAATCCTAAGTCCATTAGAGCTAGGCTTCTATTTGAGACTAGGATTATGTTGGCTATAAAAAGAAGGCACCCCATGGGTCTAAGGTATGGCTTTTAATATTCTGTCTAGTGAGTTAAGTACTATTGGTTATCTTTGAGAGATATGGAGTACTGACTTGATTGTCGAAGTATCCCCGGGTGGACGAGCCACCGCCGAAGACTCTTCTTTCTGTTGCAGGTCAGACAGGTGTCATCTATTTTGCCGGTGTTCTCCAGTTGAGTACTAAGTTGACAGTGTGGTCGGAAATTAACACACAATTTGGCGCCGTCTGTGGGAACGAAAGGAGAATAGATGGCCAACGACACCCCTACTGAGAGTGGGAAACATATTGACCTTGACGTCAAAGAAGACAACTGCAACGAAGAAACTCGTGATAAGAATCACGGAGAAGAGGACGTCGGCCAAGAGGGCGACGTACCGAAGAAATCAGACCGAAGCGAGTATTATAACGAGGACGACCTCCATGTATGGAAAGAAAGATGCTTACGAAGGGACGACGAGATAAAGGGAATGGCGAACAAATTAGCGGACTTGCAAACGGCTGTCAATTTCATGATACAGAACAACGTCATGCAGCCACCGTTCCTGTCACAAGATACGCCGACTCCAGCAGCCAAGAAAGATGCCTAGGTAGGGGGGCAGAAGACAACTCCTACGACTCCTCAGCACGATAGGACCAAGGAACATTCTCACCAGCCTTCAAGAGAGGTCGGACGAGGAGAATCCATAAGGGGACATTCACAGAGGACACATCGCACCAAGGAAGTTGACTCCAAAGAACATCGGCATGTTCAGGGGAAGGAACTCTGTTTCGACGCGACCAATGGAGGGAGGTCCAAAAGGACTCGTAATGACACAGGAAGTAGTGCACCAAAGAGGCTGAAATCAGGAGATAACCGAGCTCCTGGACGAACCACGGAGGATTTGAGAGATTACCTCCAGAGAAAGCGACAAGATGCCGAGGTGACCTCACCTGTCAAGCCGAGGACACCGTTCTCGATAAAATTGGACAAATTTGAGGCCCCGAAAAGATTCAGTATGCCAAGGTTCTAGATATACGACGGTAAGTCGGACCCAAACTTTCACGTCGGCTTGTACCTGAACTCGATGGCATTGTACACCAAGAACGAGCCGTTGCTCTGCAAGGTGTTCCCCTCATCCTTCAAAGAAATTGCATCGGATTGGTTTCACAAGTTGCCGAAAGGAACTGCGGAAAACAGGAAGGCTCGCCGAGATGTTTGTGGCCGTGTTCATGACAAACAAGCTCTGACCATTGAGGGTGGACGCCCTAATGGCCATGAAGATCGACGAGGACGAAAGCCTTAGGGCCTATGCCAAAAGGTATTATGAGGTATTCAACCAAATACCAGGATGCAACCAAGAAGTGGCGGTCGTGTCGTTTAAAAGTGGCTTGAAGGATGACTGCCTGCTTCAAAAATCACTGGCAAAGACATTGCCGAAAAGCATGGAGGAGCTGATGGCCAGGATAGAAAAGTATGCTAGAGCCGAGGAGGACACGCCGGGGACAAAGGCGTCCAAACCAGAGAAGAGAAATGGTTCGCCGTAGCGAAGCCAAGATAACACTAGATATGAGAAGACAAGAGCTCAGCCCAAGTAAGCAGATCCCAGATTCCAGATCTCGGATCCCGGATCCCAGAAGACAAGATCTCAGCCTAAGATGATTAAGTCCAAGAAGAGAAGAGCTTACCGAGATTATGTTTAACACTTGTTGAAATTTGTGGATAATTTACAAGTTGAAGTTAAACCGAAATAATTGTTTAACACTTGTTGAAACTTGAAAAAAGTTTACAAGTTGAAGTTAAACCGAAATCATTGTTTAACACTTGTTGAAATTTGTGGACAATTTACAAGTTGAAGTTAAACCGAAATCATTGTTTAACACTTGTTGAAACTTGAGAAAAGTTTACAAGTTGAAGTTAAACCGAAATCATTGCTTAACACTTGTTAAAATTTGTAGACAATTTACAAGTTAAAGTTAAGCCGAGGTTAAACCCTTGTTGAAATTTTATGAAAAAATTTACAAGGTGAAACCAAGGTTATGCCAAGAAAAGGTACTTGGGTACTTGCCGAGGTAAATCATCAGTTTGTATAACCGAGGTGTGTCACCCCGAGACGGTTGCAAAGGAGGACGGTTTCGGCTGAGAAACTTGAACGAACTTGGTCATTGGTTCTAAGGCATTGATGAAAGCAGACTATAGGTCTTGGTCATATTGAGCCGACGAGTTCTGACTTCGGCAATAGATGATGAAGCAAGCTTAGCCGACGTGCTAAATGGAATAAATGATATAGGTTCCATCACCTCAGGATGCCGAGGTAATAGAACCTAGGGGGCAGTTGTGAGGACATAATTTTTGAATGACAACACGTGGCCGAGGTGACACCGAAGTGTCAGCCGAGGTGTCACGTGTCCTAGTCATAATGCCGAGATGATCTCGGCTAGGCCGAGGTTATCTGCGAGAATACCGGAATCCAAGATAAGCGGATAAGGGACAAGAGTCCTAAAATGGGAGAAGACTTCAGTTTGGATAAAGATAAGACTCTTAGAGAGTTTATCCTAATCCTACTGGGAGTCCAAGTTAGCAATAACCCTAAGTCCATTAGAGCTAGGCTTCTATGTGAGACTAGGATTATGTTGGCTATAAAAGGGAGGCACCCCCATGGGTCTAAGGTATGACTTTTAATATTCTGTCTAGTGAGTTAAGCACTATTGGTTATCTTTGAGAGATATGAAGTACTGACTTGATCGTCAGAGTACCCCCGGGTGGACGAGCCACCGCCGGAGACTCTTCTTTCTGTTGCAGGTCAGACATGTGCTATCTATTTTGCCGGTGTTCTCCAGTTGAGTACTAAGTTGGCAGTGTGGTCGGAAATTGACCCACACACAAATCATTTATCAAAGATTATATAAACGTTTTGTGGGAAATTCTAATATACACGCACTAGAAAATGGTATACTATATGTATCTCTACTTAAGTCATTTTCTTTTTTAGTTATGACATTATTTTAGTTACGACTTATGAGTTTTTTAGTGATGACTTATGTTGTGTTTAGTTATGACATTTTTTTTTAGTTATGATTTTGAAAATATGAAATTCTGTCATTTTAATCTATAACTGCATATGATACACACCATTTGAAGGGTATGTACCATAGTATTTCCCAAGTTTTGTTTGTCTCAATGAAGATGCTTATAATGAATCATGAGTATGACTAGGAGAACTAATACAATACAAGTATATTGATACGATAAATTTTTTTAAAAAAAATAAGATATGAGCATAGCTAGATACGTTCATAAAAAAATATTAATTTTTTAAATTTGAAATAATAAAATGTTTCATAGAAAGTATTAGTACTTGGTAAGTACCGATACGGGTACATGTTTATCAAATTACTCTTAGTTCATAGTTTTACGGGGAATGTCAAATTAGAAACCAATTTTAGAGTAATTAATCAAGTAATTGAAGAGAGGGAAAATAGATTTTGATTAAAAAAAAAATTGTAATTGATGAAATAAGTAACACAATTAAGCAGGACGGCCAACCAAGACATCTTTTTCAATCCAAGGCTTCAATGACAAAAACAGCTAGCAATTCAAAGTTGTGAGGAGGAACTTGGAAGGAGGGTCATGCTTGTAATTCACTTCAATGACTTTATTATTTTTCTTTTTTGATGATTGAGTGTTCGGGTCAGTCTACGTGCACCTCAATGACTTAATAAAAATATCTACTAGAGAGTGCTTTGCCTCGATCGACTTCAATTTGGACCCACTTTGATAATTCGAATTATTTGTCTTATAAAACACGTTGAGAAGATTATTTATGTTAAAAAAAATTACATTTATTGAATATTGAGGGCTATATGATCAGATTTTTTTATTTATTTTAAATATGATAGTTTATTCTCAAAATCACATTTATCGTTCATATTTTTTAAAACAAATTTGATATCATTGTGTGGCTATCGATATCTGATCAACTTAATTTCTTACATAAATGATCATCTCAACAGACTTTACAGAATGAACCATTCGAAGCGTTGAGTTGGCCCGAAGTGGGGCCCACTAAGGTTGTGTTTGGTTTAGAGATTTGGTGAGAAATTTGAAAAGAGAAATGGAAAAGGTGGATGAAAAGTGTGTGAAATGTAGTTATATTTCTTTTATATTTCACATATATATATATATATTATTTTCAAATCTCTTACCAAATCCTAAACCAAACACAACCTAAGGGGCACAACAAGGACCTTTATCCAACCTAACTAGGCCATAGGCACTACCAGCAACTAACTGAAACAAAAATAAGATTTGAGCCCTTCTAATGCGACTTCATGAATTATTTCATTCAGATATTCACAATTAAATTTACTAAACATCCATACGTGGTATATGAGGAACAAACTAAAAGCAAAGGATTGCTCTCAAAACTGTTTAAAAAATATTCAAAGTTAAATTATTTGAGGATCTTAAAGTACGGGAATTTGGAAGCATAATCAACGATTGTAAATGTTTTGAAACAAAGCAAACAGAGGATCTCTTGGGCAAACTAAACAACACATGACAACAAGAGCATATACAAATCAAGCATATCCACTGCAAAGAAGCTGCAACTTGATCTTGTTAAGCTTGGTCACCACGTCCTTTATGTCAGTCCTCCGTTCAGGCAATTCTGCAGCACACTCTACACCTGTTTCCATAATGGCCAAAAGATAATTTTTATTGGCAATTGCATCCCTACCATCTTCTATTCTCAACAAACCACCATCCACAACTTCTATTACTCGATCTGGAAGTGAAGCATTCACCCATTGCTTCAAACTCAGTGCTTCAGTGAACATCGCATTTATTGGTTTCTTTCTTTTTTTGGGTGAATAGTTGGTTTCTTTCTTGTGAATGCTTCTAGCAGCATTATTCCATAGCTATATATATCCCCTTTGGTGGAAACTTTTCCTTCAGAACCATACTCTAACAAGAAGCACGACAATAAAAATTACATTGTAAATTTTTTTTTAAAAAAAGTTCTTAGAGCATAGTCAATGCCTATAGAAGCTATCATTGCTCTAGCAATATAGCAGTTTAGCCACACAAAAAAAAAAAAAAAAAGTTTCAATGCAGTTGCCCGCTGTGCCAAATATGGGAACAAATGTTTGGCAAATATATATATAAAAAAAAAAAAAATCTCTCTATATCTCTTGATAGGGTCCCACAAATGCTATTTGTATTTGATATATATTTTTTGAAATAAAAAATAAAAGAAATTTCACTTCTCCTATTGGAACATGTTTGACAAATGTTAACATTTTAAATATTGTACCATATCCAAATTCTGGTAATTAAGAGTAGGCCCTGACATTTGGTGACACCTTACACTTATGTCCGGTCTGGACCAAGGCATGAGAAAGGCATGCCAATGTGACAAGGTGTGCAATCAGTTGTACTGTTCAATGGTGGCAACTGTAGGGAGAATGGCAGATGCATGTATGAAAGGGTTTAAGAAAGTAGTTAGAAAATTCGAAGATCCTTGAAGAACAACTTCGAATTCTCTAAAAGATGATAAGAGGCTTAGATTCTTCAATAGTCTCAACTCAAGAACACAAGAGTAAAGAGATGATGGAGATAAGAGATTGGGTGAAGAAGAAGGCAAAATGGCTAGAGAGAGAATAATGGTAAGGCTTTCCCATGGATCTCCTCCTTTCACTCTCAAGGTTGATAATGGAGATGGGAAATTAGTTCTTTCCCAAGAGTCATCTCTCCAAAATTCATCCCTTGTAAAGATATGGGTAGGTGCTATTTATAGGCACCTCATGATGTAGGATGGAGCCCATGTACAAGGCACATGGGGAATATTCTCTCTAACCACCTTGTCCGAGGAGGTGACCTCTCCGAGGATGAGAAAAACCCCGAAGAGGAGATCAACCCCTCGGCGAACCCTTCTTCTTAGCCACACCTAACCAATGATCCCCAATTATCCCAAAAGGTTAGGGGTAGTCCTAGCGGACGTCCTGCCGCATAAAGGTCAGGGGTAGTTCAAGAGAACGTCCTGCCGCAAATATTGCCGAGTCTCAAGGACCCCCTAGATCGTGCCACCTCGACCCAGGTATAGGCTAGTTTAACCGAAGAGTGAATTTATCTCCACTCACCGTCCTCGGGATCGGGTCCTTTGTTCGGACTCCATTACGCCCATGGTTCTGGTATGTAGATCCCGGAAAGCTCCGAGTCCGCAAGTGTTCTGGGACTCATTAATGGAGCGGCTTCTAGATTGCGTCTGAATCCGTTCGAAGCCAAGTCCTTCGGATCTCTAGCTTCGTGGATCCGAATCCTTTCGAGTCCGAGTGCCTCGGATCTCTAGGCTTGCTCAATACCCTTTCGAGTCCAGGCCTAAGTAAGTCTCTAGGTTCGTGGATCTGAACCCTTTCGAGTTCGAGTGCCTTGGATCTCTAGGCTTGCTTAATATCCTTTCGAGTCCGGGCCCGAGTAAGTCTCTAGGTTCGTGGATCCGAACCCTTTCGAGGCTTAGAGCCATTTAGCCCGTTTGATGGCGATAAATCCGAATCCACCAATTTTGGACTTGCGATAAATTCGGGCCCACCAATCTTGGACTATTGGGCTTAATTAATTTAATGGGCTCAAATTAACTCCTCTTACACAAGGCATTAACAAGACCTTAATGTTAGGCTGGAGCATACTTGGGGTTTAATATAACCAAATGGTTTGCACTACTAGAAAATGAAGTATTAGACACGGAATTTTTTGTGACGATTTGAAAATTGTCGTAAAAATTATTTTTTGCCACGACAAACGAAGTCATCATCAAATTAAAATTTTTTTGCGATAGAAAATCTAAGACCGTGACAAAAAATAGTATTATATGCAACCATTTGTTACCCAACGTCTAATTTTTTTTTCTTTTTGTGATTGTTTTAATTTTTTTTCCTCCGTCGCAAAATGTTTTAGTTTTTCCCTCCCTCTTTTCCCGCTTTTCCTTACACACCCTCTTCTCTACCCTTTCAGTTCTCAGAAAAAAAAAAAAAAAATCCATCTTCTCCCAGTCGTCTCTCTCTCTCTCTCGCAGCCTCAACACCTCCAGCATGGGAAGAGTTCCAGGTAACCCTCATCTCCTCTCCTCTTCTTTCCTCTCACACTCGCTCACACAAACCCTAACAATCTCTCTCTCTCTCTCTCTCTCTCGTTACCCTCACGGACTGCGTGTAGTAGCAGCGGCGGTGACTTCCCACTCCGGACACGGCCCCCGCATATATTTTATGGTTCTCTGTTATCCGAAACAAAAACTCATCCCTACAATCCTTTCTCTCTCTCTCTCTCTCTCTCTCTCTCTCGTCTCGCTCGTCTTTCTCTCTCTAGGGTTTCTCTTCCCTCTGTTATCGCCTAAATTATTCATCTCTCTCTCTAGGGTTTCGCAACTTTAAGGTAAACCATGGTGACTGCTTGTATGTTTTCCCCAATTTTTATTTTTTCCTTTTGAGATATACATATAAGTCGATTCTTACCTTTCAAATTGATTGATTTCTTTGGTATTTATGATTACATGAACTTTCGATTTCATCATTTAATCTCTCGGAATTGTTCAATTCTGCAGTTTTTGGTTTATTCTCTTGATTATCTCTCAGTATATTTGGTATTTGTTTTGACTAACCCGTGATCCGATTAGTTTCTCAAAAGTCACCTTCGCTAATTCAAATTAGTTTCTCCTCTGTTCTCCTCTGCCGGTGTTGGTGGTTGAAACATTTTTTTCTTTTCTTTTTGGGTAAAAATTAAGGATCTCTTTAATTGAATAATTGAATGTGGTGTGTGGCAACATTGTGTAATGCATGCTTAACTGTTGGAAATGGACTACTATCGCTTGGAAGCTTAGAATCACCATGGGATTTGCTCCTTCCTGTAACTCCCTTTTGGAATTGGAATTTGGAGCTATATTATAAAAACTGAGGCTTATAATTTTGGGGATTTCAAAGATGCCTTAAAAGGGCCTCAGATACAAACTTCAAAAGGCTCAAAAGAAAGAGCATTGACCCACAACTTTAAGCCATCACTCTCTCCATAAAGCGAGTTAGCAACCATGTCAGAATTACAGGTAGTAACTTAACCATGCCCATCACTTCCATCCTTGGTCATTTGCTTAAGGACAATCTAGGTTCTGTTATACAATTTTTTTTTTATATTACAAGTAATATTTTTCTCACTTGATTAGATAATTTAAATTTACCAATAGTATTTCAAGAGGTTGGGTTGGATTTTTTAGAATTTGAAAAAGAAAGAGTATATATTGAGCAACTGTAAATTGGCCAAATTAGTAATGAAACGCCATAAAATAGACAAAGGACGGAAGACTCATTCCTCTAAGTACATCTTAAGTCAAATAGTATAGCTTGTAGAATTATAGTTTTTATTAAAGCATGTATATATTACAAATGCTCGAACAACTGAAGTGGTGTGAACATCTTTTTCCACTCTAGTTCTTTAGTTTTTTTTTTTTAATTAATTATTATAGAACAATACAGTGTGAAGGAATGGCATTTATGCCTGTACCAAGCTATAAATTTAAGCCAAATTTGGTATTTGAGTATTGCTCTTTGTCAAGATAAATTTAGAACTTTTCATTGGGTTATGGTTGGTGCAATGCTGCTCAACTTGTGTTATTGTTGATAAATCTTCATCCTTGAACACTAATGATGATGCCTTTTAGATTGGGAATACATCATTTATGTTGAATGAGCTGTAAGTACTTAGAGTGTTACATAGAGTTTGGCTTGACATTGTTGGGAAAAGACATCATAGCCAATGAAATAATGGAAGATATGGTCCTGGATGTTAATATGGGAAAAATATAAACTTTTCTGATTGACCTTGACCAATTGTGTAGATTTTGTATGTTTGAGTTGGATTATCAATGCTATTTCGTAGTTTTCCCATTCAATTGTTTGTTGTTGGGTTGATCAGTTGGTATTCTGGCCATGATATCACTACTATGGCTCCAATACTTTGATTATAAGTGATTGATAGAACTCTCACTAAGGTTCATGGTTGCCATGCATCCCTCCCTACTACATGGTGTTACATTGACTTTATCATATGTCAACATGCTTGTGTTTTTACTCCATGAATGATAGGTTTCCCCCACAACCCCTTCTTTCCCAGCCCTTTATTGTTGTAAACTGAGATTGGTCCTTGCATATGAATGTTACATATATTCAAGTCACTTGATATCTCAGATAAAAGATCACTTTATGGCCTTTGTTTTATTTTTTCTTCCCCCCTTTTGATTTTTTTAGTATTAAATGTTCGGTATGTAGCCATCCAATAGTTTTATCCTTTTTTTTTTTTTTTTTCCAGGTCATTAGACATTTTGATGGATGCAAAGCTGACCTGGTTGTCTGTGATGATGCTCCTGATGGTTAGGCAAACAAATATGATTTCAACTTCATGTTTTGTTGAGTGTGTTCCCTTGTTAACTTTGATCTATATATTTTCTGAGTTGGTTCTTTCCATGTTCATTTGCAGTTACCGGACTCCATGACATGGATGAATTTGTCTGATCGCAACTCATTTTGGCCGTGAGTGTGTAGAGTCCTTGCTAAATTACTTAATGCTTCTCTAGGATAATTTTTACTATGGTTAGTTTTGGGTGGATATTACCTCCTAAAGTAGTATCAAGACGTAACACATATGCATTTGATTGAGTTCCCACATTGAAATTAATTTATAGTTTGTGTGAAAATGAGGAATAATGACATCATGAGTCTTATAGATTATTCACCCAAAACAAGTCTTATAGATTTTATACTATTTCTGCAATGAAATTTCATTGTGGATCGCCAACAGTGCATAGTCTCCCTTCACTTCATTGTTGCATCTGTATGTCCATGTTCCTGGCAAAATAAACAGACTGATTTAAATTTGGTAGCACTTGGGCAAAGACCTTTGGCAGTTAGGGCTATTGAGGATATAAATAGTTAAGGTACCCCTCGTTCGCCCACTTAAGCTTTTAGACAAGTTGGTGGTCAACAATTTAACAAAATCAAGAGGGGAATATGGAAGAAATATCATAAATGAATCTCCTCTTAGCTTGGTGTGCATTTTGGTTTCGGGTTTCCAAGTTGCTGTGTCCTGTTTGAATTGTGAAAGCAAAGATTGTTATGTTCTCTTTTGTTTCTCCTATATTTTGTTTTGATCAGCACTTTTGTTTCTTTTTACATTTTCTTTTACTTTTTTTCTCCTACACGGGTCTTTTTTTTGATCGACTTGTTGCTTGTTACGAAAAATACAAAGGATCATAAAGGAAACTACAATTTTTATGACCAATATGTTTATTCCATACACCCTTATCTTGTCATTATTATAAATAATGGTTCGTGAATGCCATTGTATGATTAACAAGAAAGTTCTAGATTTGATTTAGTATCCGTAAATTTGTGAATCTTGTTCAAGTTTTTTTGTTGCAATTGATATCGCGTAAACTTTATTGCAGGTTTAACAATAGTTGCTCACATACTTATGAAAGGTGGAAAGTTTATTGCAAAGATATTCCGGGAAAAGATACAAGCCTCCTTTACCGTCGTAAGTTAAATACTTGCTTAAGCTCTTCATTTTTTAAAAATTAATTTAAATGGGCTTAATGTAGTTTTTGTTATAAGATTTGAAGTTTTCTTGACATTCCTTTTGTCCATATGTCAATTTAGCCTTTTCTTCAAAGATGGATTCCTGGCCTTGCTAGGTAGTGATGGATAAATGTTCTTTGAATAAAGAAGAAAATGAGCAAGAAAACCGAACTTATTTTATTACAATCAAGTGGTGCATGTTGGAGACTTCTCAGCATTTAAGCATTAATACCAGAACTATAGTATATATATTTCCTACTGTCTTTCCCCATCATCTATGTTGTGAGTACACATGGTGAGCCAAAACTCTTATTTTGAGTTAACAATACAAGTTCATCAACACAATATTACTTCAGGGCATAAACTTTTGCAACTTTATAATGCCTTTGGTCTTTGTGTTGAGTTTTAAAAAAAAATCTCCATGTAGAACGGTTTTTATTTTCTAGCTGAGGCTTATATGCAACTAGCCAATGTGATAGGTTGAGTGATTCCTACATAGACCCACTATTTGGAGAGTTGGGCACCACGACTTCTTTAATTCTAAAATGTCAGTATTTTCCCTACTTCAATAGTTACAGTGTTTGCGTGCCTTTGGTGATAACATAATTGGTTTGGTCTAGTTGGTAAAAATCAACGAATTACCGGTCCTTGTTTTTTGTTTGGTATTTTCGTGTCTTAGGTCATAAATGTTCTTTCTGCGCAAGCTTGTCTCTATTAAGTTGTTAATGCCAATGAAAATGGTTTACTTGTATTTTTTAAATGATCGTACTAAACATTATGGAACCATCGAAATAAATTTAGCTTTCAGGGTTATTTGTTGATAATTTATTAAATGATTGCTTGCATTGTGTTTAGGTCATTTCTAGTTCATGGAATCAATAATTTTATTATTTCTTTTGCACTAAAACTATTTTTCACGGATGTGACTTTCGCAAAACCAAAAAGCAGCCGTAATTCAAGCATAGGTGAGTAGCTAGTGTTCTTTGTTTCCAACTTTCTGTTATTTTCATATTCTTGATAATCTAGTTCAGAAATTCTCTCAATTTGGAAATTTTCAGTTGTATTTCCATCTTAAACATAGCTCTGATGGGGGGAATCTTAGTATGTAATTTGGCTCATAAGAAACTAAATACTCTCTCTCTCTCTCTCTGTTTGTACTTTGTTATGTCAATTTGTTGAATATGATCTTAAAGCTCATTAAGAATGTACATGATGAGGTGTGTGGTTGTCTAACATGGTGAGGCAATTTTTGACCTGGTTCTCATTGAGAATGTACCTGCCATCATTTTGGGTTATATTGGTGGCTGTATATATTAAAAGATTAAAATTATAGTTTCTTTTATAATACATGCTCTTTGCTTGGTACTTTATAAACCCTATTTGCTTGGTACTTATTCTGTTGGATCTTATTATATACTTGTTTGGCCATGTGAGATATCTTCGCATATCGATATTGGAGTTTACAATCTTATTTATTTATTTATTTGTAGAAATAGATATCAAATGTTTTATATTTTTTGTAAGCTTGAAATTAATTATGTTGTAAATGATTATTATTATTTTTTTTTTTCTTCAGATGCAACGCTTTTGAGTATGTGATGATATCTTCGCTGTCACGACCAAAACCCGGCCCTATGGGTTTAGCATCAGAATCGCCAAGATTGAGATCAAGGCTCAATAAAGAATACGCTTAAACAGAGTATGTGGCTTGGAAGCCAATACAGTAAATAACTAGTGTCCATTGAGCTGTGAAAATCTGTATGCCAAAAACATTTTTATGCACTCATACAGTTCAAAACAGTACGATCTATACAATCATTCACAAACATTCAGTACGGGGACCAACCCCTCGATAATAGTACTAAGATAAAATAAAGGATGCCTATACAAGAATACAAAATAGCACATGAGATGCATAGGAAAACAAAACCCCAAAGCCATAGCATGGCAACTAGGAACCTCTCGTGAGGCACATAAGTCGCTTGACAAAACTGGGGACTAACACACGCTCCTAGCTCGGCCGTCAATAAAACCTACATATATATATAAACAAAGGAGCTAAAACCCGTGAATAACATACGGTAAAGAGGTTATGAATGAATGTCCTTACAAAGAATGAAATCAATTCATTATACAAGATTTCAATCTTCAAGATTTCACCAATCAAGATTTCAATCAATCACCATATGTGGTACATCCATTAGCCTATAAACAAGAGGGTCCAAAAGGACCGGGCCTTAACAGACCCAACAACAATGATGGCCATCAATCGATAAACAATATGGTTCCACAAGGAAACCGACAGAGCTCTGTGACAGTCAATAACAGTGGGTGCTAAGGATGCCACAAATACACAGGACATACATTCATTCAATAAACAATATCAGTTCAATAAACAGTTCAGTTCAGTATTCAAAATATAACCATTTTGAACATATCTTAACACAATCTGTTACTCACAGAGATTGGGCTAATAGCAGCTAGAGCGCGTCCCCGAGAGCCAACCCTAAACAGTTAACAAATAGAACACACACTAAGTTCACAGTTGAAAAGGATGATAATTAAATCCCTAAATTCCTCGGTGTGGTTCTATGTCTAAATCCTCATTAAGGTGCCTTAAACTAGGCCTAAGAATGCCTAGGATGGGATGAGGATGCAAAAATACAGTTGGAAGGCATTTTTCAAAAGTTGCTGAAAACAGGGGTCTCGCTCGAGCGAGCCTTCCTTCGCTCGAGCGAGGTTGCAAAATCAAAGGCTTCGCTCGAGCAAACAATCCTTCGCTCGAGCGGTCTGATAAAACAGTAAAAGTACTGGATGCTCAATTTTTACGCGCGATGCTCGCTCGATGCTCGCTCGAGCGAGCTTCCAAAATCAAAGGGTTCGCTTGAGCGAGCCTTTCTTTGCTCGAGCGGTCTGATGAAACAGTAAAAGTACTGGATGCTCGATTTTTACGCTCGAGCCATCAATCCTTCGCTCGAGCGTGGCTCAGAGGAAATGTTGGTCGCTCGAGCGAGGAATCCTTCGCTCGAGCGAAGAAGCCAAATCTGGAATTTCCAGATTTGCCTTCCAAGCTCAAACCAAGCATTCTCAACTCAATTCTCGACCTCTTGGGCCCAAATTCTGGAAAATACATCCCAAAACAATGTATAACAAGTTCCAAAAGCCAATTTACGAATTCAAGCCCCAAAGGTGAGTCAATTAAATCCAAAATTCAAACCCATTTCAAGAACCAATTTCAAAACATGCAATGCATGAACTTTAAACCAAAATCAAGCTTTAATCCTTTCTCAAATGAGCTCAATAGTTGGAAAACAAAGTGAAAACATGGACCATGGCTTAAACATGGACATGCATGGACAATCTAGCATGAATTCAACTCAAAAATCAACAATTCAACCATGCATGCAACAATGGAGTTCTAATTCGACATATATGAGCAAAATCATGTCTTAGCTCTACAATGTGGCATGAACCTTGCAAAAATCAACCTTAAACACAACATTAAGAGGATAAAATCCTTACATAAGTCTTCAATTGAGAGCCTAGGAGGTCAATTTGACTATCTATACTTCAAATCTACCAAAGTCCAAGCCAAAATCACCCAATCAACCTCTTCTCTCTCTCTCCCTCTTGTTTGGTCGGTTGAGCTCAAGAATAGGGGCTGATGATATGTTTTGATTAAGTGTAAACAAGGCTTCACATGACAAGAATAAACTAGGCCACTCAATGGCATTTCCGTAATTAAGTCAAACCTGACAATTAGCTCGCTAAAATCTAATTTAATCATTCCTAATCAAGTTTTAGATAAATATACCATAAAATCAGAAATATTCTACTGATTCTAAAACATCAAACGGTTTCTAAATCGACCACCGATAAGGCCTTCAATTAACAGTTTAAACATACGAATTCAAACAGATAGTCATACAATCAAACAGATGCAATATGCAATTCAATAGATAAACTTATTCACTTTCGCCGATTTCAATCACCCATCCAATACCTCATCCAATTATCACCATTAGCGGTCCATTTTAGCAATAATCAAGATATAATTCAATTGGTTATTTAGTAATCGATGCGAGGTTGTTCTGATCTCCTCCTTATAAAGAGTTTAGTCCTCTAAACTCGAAGTTACCTTCACCGAAGAAAACAGATCCAAAGGGAAACAAATCAGGATATCTTTTAGCCATGTCATCTTCCCTTTCCGACGTGGCATACACACCACCATGGTTCTGCCAGTCAACTTTCACTAGCGGAATCTCTTTGTTTCTCAGTTTCTTGATCCGTCGGTTCACAATCTGTATAGGCCGTTCCTCGTAAGTGTAGTCATCACTCAACACTATTCGAGTAGGCTCAATCACATGAAACGGATCTCGAAGATAGTCTCTCAGCATTGAGATGTGGAAGACGTTATGCATAAGCTCCATTTCAGGAGGTAGCGCAACTTGATACGCCACCGGATTGATTTTCTCAATAATCTGATACGGTCCGACATACCTCGGCGCTAACTTGCCTTTGACTCCAAAGCGAGTCTGGCCTTTTATTGTTGTCACTTTCACAAACACGTGATCACCCACTTTATACTCTCTGTCTCGTCTTCTGACATCTGCATAACTCTTCATGCGCTCATGCGGTTTAGGTCTCAGATCAATTTTATCTTTTCAGTCGTTTCATATACAATCTCGGGCCCAAGCAAAGGCCCATCTCCAACTTCTGCCCAGCAGATTGGAGATCTACACTTTCTGCCATACAATGCCTCGAAAGGCGCCATTCCAATGCTCGAATGGTAACTGTTGTTGTAGGCGAATTCAGCCAACGGCAAATGACTTTCCCAGTTTCCCTGAAAATCAAGGACACACATTCTCAGTAGATCTTCTAAAGTCTGGATGGTCCTTCGACATCCATCCATCTCGAGGATGATAGGCACTACTCAGCCTCAATTCAGTACCCAATGCAGTCTGTAGGCTTTGCCAGAACCTCGATGTAAACTTCGAATCCCTGTCAGAAACAATAGACACAGGCACTCCATGCAATCTCACAATCTCGTCAATATAAATAACAGCCAATTTGTCTGCATTATAAATTGTCTTGATAGGTAGGAAGTGTGCAGATTTAGACAATCTATCAACAATAACCCAAATAGAGTCCATACCTTTCCTGGAGCGAGGTAATCCAATGATAAAATCCATCGTGATATGCTCCCATTTCCACTCTGGTATGGGTAAGGGTTGCAGTAAGCCTGCGGGTCGTTGATGTTCAGTTTTGACTTGTTGGCAGTGTAAACACTTAGACACAAAGTCGGCAATTTCCTTCTTCATTCCTGGCCACCAGAAATTCTGTTTCAAATCTTGGTACATTTTCGTATTCCCTGGGTGAATAGAAAACTTCGAACTGTGGCCTTCTTGCAGAACTCTTCTTTTCAATTCAGTGTCATTTGGCACACATAGTCTGTCTTGAAATTTCAAAACATTGTTGTCAAATTTGAACCCCGGTCTCGGTTTTGAGTCTCTTTCTTCAACGATCTTCTTCAAGTAATCATCCAGTTGCTGTTTTTCTTTAATTTCCTCAATCAAGGCTGGTTGAGCAGAAATAGCAGCTAAGGTTCCACCTTGTTCTTTCAAAACAATTTCAATTTCGGACCTTTCAAGGTCACAAAGCAATTCCTTCTGTCCAGTCAGCAAACACGCTAGGTTCCCAATCGATTTTCGGCTCAAAGCATCGGCAACGGTGTTGGCTTTTCCCGGATGGTACAGTATCTGTAGGTCATAATCTTTTATCAGTTCAAGCCATCTCCGCCGTCTCATATTTAGTTCTTTCTGAGTGAAAAAGTACTTCAGGCTCTTGTGGTCAGTATACACTTCACATGTTGCTCCATACAAATAGTGACGCCAAATTTTCAAAGGCAAACACTCTGCAAACAAGTTCTAAGTCATGGGTCGGGTAGTTCTTTTCATGCGGTCTCAACTGTCGGGAAGCATAAGCAATGACTCTCCCATTCTGCATTAAAACACATCTCAAACCCTTATGAGAAGCATCACTAAATACAGTATAACCATCCGTACCTGAAGGTAGAGTCAGAACCGGTGCAGTCACAAGTCGGGTTTTCAATTCTCGCAATGCGGATTCCCTTTGGTCAGTCCAGTCAAACGGTGTCCCCTTCTGAGTCAACTGAGTCAGTGGTAAGGTAATCTTGGAGAAATCTTTAACAAACCTTCTGTAATATCCAGCCAATCCCAAAAAGCTTCGGACTTCAGTCACATTTGTTGGTCTAGGCCAGTTCACTACGGCTTCAATTTTCTGTGGATCAACAGATATTCCATCTTTGCTAATAACATGCCCCAAAAACATAACATGGTCGAGCCAAAATTCACATTTAGACAGTTTAGCATACAGTTTCTGTTCTCTTAAGGTCTGCAGGGCAAGTCTTAGGTGATGTTCATGTTTTTCTTTAGTCTTAGAATAGATCAATATGTCATCAATGAATACCACAATGAAATCGTCAAGGTATGGTTTAAAGATTCTGTTCATGAGGTCCATAAATGCAGCAGGGGCATTCGTGACTCCGAACGACATAACTAAAAATTCAAAGTGGCCATACCTCGTTCTGAAAGCAGTTTTATCGACATCTTCTGGTTTAACTTTCAGTTGGTGATACCCCGATCAAAGATCGATCTTGGAAAACACTTGTGCACCCTGTAACTGATCAAATAAATCATCAATACGCGGTAATGGATATTTATTCTTTACAGTTACCTTGTTCAGTTCTCGGTAATCAATGCATAGTCTCAGTGAGCCATCTTTCTTCTTCACAAACAAAACAGGCGCGCCCCACGGTGAAGTACTAGGCCTGATAAACTTCTTGTCTAACAGTTCCTGCAATTGCACTTTCAATTCTTTCAGTTCAGTTGGAGCCATTCTATAAGGAGCTTTAGATATTGGTTGTGTGCCCGGAACTACATCAACGGTGAATTCAATCTCCCGGTCAATCAAATCCCCTGGTAGATCATCTGGAAATACATCTGGGAATTCTCTAACTATAGGAATGCAATGCACATCGGTTTTAACATTATCATTAGCAGATACAGTCAATACATAACACAAATATCCTTTACACCCCTTTCTAATCAGTTTGACAGCTTTTACAGAAAAAATCAGATATGGAGGAGGTACTACTCCACTCCCATTAAACACAAACTCAGGCAAACCCGGTGGACGGAAAATAACTTGCTTGGTCACACAGTCGATAGTAGCATGGTACTTTTGTAACCAATCCATCCCCAATATTACATCAAAATGATCTATGTTCAACGGTAGTAAATCAATAAACAGATGCATATCCCCAACAATAATTTCACAAGCAGGATACATATATGCACATGTCATGGATCCCCAACAGTGATGATCTGACTAGCAGATAGTTCATGGGTTCTAAGGGTCTATTCAATTTACGCTGAATAGCATGACACATAAGAATGTGTAGACCGAATCAATCAATACATATGCATTTTGAGCACGAGATAGAGAGGATACCCGACACAACAGCTCGATGGTTTGTACATCTCCGGTACTAGGGCTTAACACTCTACCGCCTCATAGGCTCTTTCCTAGCTTTGGGGTTCGCTTTTGGTGTTGCGGTGATCTTTCTGCGTTTGGTCTTGACTTTACTCTTGGATTGCGGGCGAGGCGATCTTTGATTCTGTGGCCCACCTTGCCACACCTGAAACAAGCTCCAGAAATCTGGTAGCAAACCCCTTTGTGCTTGTTGCCACATATGGAGCAGGGTGGCGTAAACCCACTCCCTTGGCTGGGGCTAGTCGTCGACTCAGATTTCTTGCTTCTTTGGGTTATGCTTGCCTTTCTTAAACTTGAAACCCTGCCTTTTTCCTTGCCACTCAGTTGTCGGTGTTTCAGATTGTTTCACTGCTGCAATATTCGTCTTGACCATCAGTGCCCGGTCGAGAACACCCACAAAAGTTGGCATCTTCAAAACATTTATTCGGTCTTGTATAGCAGCATTAAGGCCGCCTTCAAACCTCCTGGCCTTCTTATAATCGGTGTCCACCATATGTGGTGCATATCTAGCAAGTTCGGTAAATTGCTTCTCATACTCGGCAACAGACGTTTTGCCTTGTCTTAGCTGTTCAAACTCAGTCACTTTTCTGTCTCTGATGCACTGGGGAAAATACTTTTCAAAGAAGGACTCCTTGAACTGAGCCCAAGTTACGATAGTATTTGCATCGCGGGTCAACATCCACCACCTTCTTGCTTCTTCCTGAAGGGTGAAGGTTGCCAACAACACTTTGTTTGCTTCGGAGCACGGAAAAACCTCAAACAACTTTTCAGTCTCAAGAACCCAAGCTTCAGCCTTTAACGATTCTAAGCCTCCCTGAAAGGACGGCGGTTTCATTTTGCTAAATTTCTGAGTCAATGCAATAATGTCCACCTCATTAGCATTCACATTCTGTACATTCTGTTCCGGTTGCACCGGAGGAGGAGGAGGAGGAGGAGGAGGTGGGGGCTGTTGGTTCGGTTGTTGATCTAGTCTTTCCATTATCAGTCCCATCATTTGTTCTAGTCTGGCCATTCTGGCCTCAGAGGATGATGATTCAGTTTCATTGGCATTGTCCATGTCACTATAAGCAGTTATAACAGTTATCATGATAAGCAGTTGTCTAATTAAACAGTTTAACATTTTAACATATAACCAGTCAGTCATAAGCACACACTTTTCAAATTCATGAGATGCCCTAATTACTTTTCTAGGACACCCTATAGCTCATTTGGACACGTGTGTGCGGTATAACTCGTGGTTAAGTATCGCTCTGATACCACTCTGTCACGACCCAAACCCGGCCCTATGGGTTTAGCATCAGAATCGCCAAGAATCCGAGATTATCAAGGCCTCACAATAAGAATACTTAAATAGTATCTGATTCAGGAAGCCAATACAGTAAATAACTAGTGTCCATTGAGCTGTGAAAATCTGTATGCCAAAAACATTTTTATGCACTCATACAGTTCAAAACAGTACGATCTATACAATCATTCACAAACATTCAGTACGGGGACCAACCCCTCGATAATAGTACGGTATAAACAGTGGACAGTCTATACAGTAATACAAAATAGCACATGAGACAGACAGGGGAAAACAAAACCCCAAAGCCATAGCATGGCAACTAGGAACCTCTCTGTGAGGCACATAAGCTGGCTTGACAAAACTGGGGACTAACCCACGCTCCTAGCTCCGGTCTGGCTGCTGAGAACCTACATATATATATATAAACAGTGAGCTAAAGCCCAGTGAATAACATACAGTGTAAAGAGGTTATGAATGAATGTTCTTACAGTAATGAAATCAATTTATTATACAGTATTTCAATCTTTCAGTATTTCAGTCAATCAGTATTTCAATCAATCAGTCATATGTGGTACATCCATTAGCCTATAAACAGTAGGTCCAAAAGGACCGGGCCTTAACAGACCCAACAACAATGATGGCCATCAATCGATAAACAATATGGTTCCACAAGGAAACCGACAGAGCTCTGTGACAGTCAATAACAGTGGGTGCTAAGGATGCCACAATACAGTTCGAAATACAGGACATACATTCATTCAATAAACAATATCAGTTCAATAAACAGTTCAGTTCAATATTCAAAATATAACCATTTTGAACATATCTTTACACAATCTGTTACTTACAGAGATTGGGCTAATAGCAGCTAGAGCGCGTCCCCGAGAGCCAACCCTAAACAGTTAACAAATAGAACACACACTAAGTTCACAGTTGAAAAGGATGATAATTAAATCCCTAAATTCCTCGGTGTGGTTCTATGTCTAAATCCTCATTAAGGTACCTTAAACTAGGCCTAAGAATGCCTAGGATGGGATGAGGATGCAAAAATACAGTTGGAAGGCATTTTTCAAAAGTTGCTGAAAACAGGGGTCTCGCTCGAGCGAGCCTTCTTTCGCTCGAGCGAGGTTGCAAAATCAAAGGCTTCGCTCGAGCGAACAATCCTTCGCTCGAGCGGTCTGATGAAACAGTAAAAGTACTGGATGCTCAATTTTTACGCGTGATGCTCGCTCGAGCGAGCTTTCAAAATCAAAGGGTTCGCTTGAGCGAGCCTTTCTTCGTTCGAGCGGTCTGATGAAACAGTAAAAGTACTGGATGCTCGATTTTTACGCTCGAGCCACCAATCCTTCACTCGAGCGTGGCTCAGAGGAAACGTTGGTCGCTCGAGCGAAGAAGCCAAATCTGGAATTTCTAGATTTGCCTTCCAAGCTCAAACCAAGCATTCTCAACTCAATTCTCGACCTCTTGGGCCCAAATTCTGGAAAATACATCCCAAAACAATGTATAACAAGTTCCAAAAGCCAATTTACGAATTCAAGCCCCAAAGGTGAGTCAATTAAATCCAAAATTCAAACCCATTTCAAGAACCCATTTCAAAACATGCAATGCATGAACTTTAAACCAAAATCAAGCTTTAATCCTTTCTCAAATGAGCTCAATAGTTGGAAAACAAAGTGAAAACATGGACCATGGCTTAAACAGGGACATGCATGGACAATCTAGCATAAATTCAACTCAAAAATCAACAATTCAACCATGCATGCAACAATGGAGTTCTAATTCGACATATATGAGCAAAATCATGTCTTAGCTCTACAATGTGGCATGAACCTTGCAAAAATCAACCTTAAACACAACATTAAGAGGATAAAATCCTTACCTAAGTCTTCAATTGAGAGCCTAAGAGGTCAATTTGACTATCTACACTTCAAATCTACCAAAGTCCAAGCCAAAATCACCCAATCAACCTCTTCTCTCTCTCTCCCTCTTGTTTGGTTGGTTGAGCTCAAGAATAGGGGCTGATGATATGTTTTGATTAAGTGTAAACAAGGCTTCACATGACAAGAATAAACTAGGCCACTCAATGGCATTTCCGTAATTAAGTCAAACCTAACAATTAGCTCGTTAAAATCTAATTTAATCATTCCTAATCAAGTTTTAGATAAATATACCATAAAATCAGAAATATTCTACTGATTCTAAAACATCAAACGGTTTCTAAATCGGCCGCCGATAAGGCCTTCAATTAACAGTTTAAACATACGAATTCAAACAGATAGTCATACAATCAAACAGATGCAATATGCAATTCAATAGATAAACTTATTCACTTTCAGTTTCGATTTCAATCAGTCCATCCAATACCTCAGTTCATCCAATTATCAGTCATTAGCGGTCCAGTTTAGCAATAATCAGTATATAATTCAGTGGTTATTTAGTAATCGGTACGAGGGTTGTTACATTCGCATATCAATATTAGAGCTTACTATTGATATCAAAACAAGCTACAATATATATATATTTTTATTTGTATTATTGATATTTAAAATTTGAGTTCTTGAATATAAAAAAATATTAGTATTGTTGAAGGTTGTTTTGTATATTTTTGTAAAGAATATTTGGTTGATAATTGTTACAGGGTACATATATATTATTCTTGATATATGACTTTGTGAATGTGAATTTGGATTTGGATGTGGATGCGGGTGTGGATGTGGATGTGGATGTATTGTATTTTAGAAAATATTAATAATTTGTATAGGGAATGAAATAATAAAATATAATTTTATGAAAATAATTTTATTGCGACAATAATAAATCGTTGCTAATGTAATTATCATTTCCTTACATTTTAACCTGTCGCATGTACATGTTAGTTCCAATCTTTTGCGATGGCTTTAACTGTCGCAAAAGATTTATTTGCGACGGTTTAAACTGTCGCAAATACGGTATTAATTTAATTCTACTTTTTTGGTGACGTTTTAGACTGTCGCTAATAATACTTTTTGCGACGTCAAATACCATAGCAAAAAAGGTTTTTGGCAACGGCAATCAACTTCGTTACTAAAAGTGAAGTTTTTTCTCCTTTTTTTGTCTCAGGTTAAACCATCGCAAAAACTATTGATTAGCCGTTGTTATAAGAAAGCAACGGTTTGTAACTGTTGCAAATACTTTGTCACGCCCCCTTCCGTCACCCCCCATTTTCCGTCACTATTCTGTCGTAAAAAGTCTTTTGCGACGATATGTGAACCTTTTATTTGCGATGTTTAAAGCTCCAATTTTTTATAGTGTTGACTTGGCTAGACAGTAAGGTGTGGTTGACACTTGGCTAGTTAGCAAGACACATGGATTGGATCAAAACCAATAGATGGCATTGAGGACTCTATTTGGCTGGTGGCTTGTTCAATTTGAATTGTCTTGGGCAAAACACAGGCATCCTAAATGCACAAACCAAGACATGTTGGCAAGGGACAAGGAAGGCTCAAATGTAGGAGCAGTTGGTGGCTGTTATTTCTATAGGTTTATTTCAGATCTGTCCTAACTCTTTGGCAGTTAGGGTTGTCAACTGCCATGTCATGTGGCATGTTCTCCTTAAGTTTTGTTGCCTATTTTAATTTCAAATATTCTAATTGTAGCCTATGTATGGGAATGACCATGCAAACTCGAAAATTATCAAGTATTTGGGAGTTTTGGCATTTGGCTTTCTTTTGTAATTGTTGGTGCAATAATAAAGGTTAGGTTTTTCTGTAATTGTTGTGTTGCTTTATCTTAAGTACGTGACAAACATTATTGCGTGGGTGTGTTGCATGCATTGGATGAGACCAAGTGTTAGGAGTTGGTGCCATTATAGGAAAATTTTGAGACTGAAAATTAACCATGTAGGCATGGTGAATACTTGGTACTAGTATAGAGTTACACATCCAAGCCCATAAATTTTCCTATTTCTCTACTAATGGACAGGAACATGGCATGTTTGGATTGAAGTCTTACTTACCAACCAAAGCTAACTAGAAGTGATCTAAACTAAGCTCACATAATAAATATTTTTTTTTTTTTGTTATGACAAATTAACCACATTTAAGTTATACAGAAACAAACAAAAGACTTTATTAGCAATGAATCAGCTATAATGTTGCTGGGGAAAAAAGAATCGATAAAGGTGGCAACTTGATCTTATTATTTTTCTTTTATTGCAACATCAAAATAGCAATTAAATTAATTGAGCTAAGTCCAAAAATCATCCACATACCTGGAAATATTTGCATGGAACTGTTCTAGCCTTAGTGGTTGCCCGAAAATTTACAATTGCCACTCTAAAATGTATCATTGTCATAAAAGAGAATAGTTTTGGAAGGAAAAGTTACACGAATGTGTGAGGCATACCTGGTGCAATGTAGCCGAGGGTGCCCAAAGTCTTTGTTTGCGTTGTAGTCTTGTTTTGTGCCAAAATCTTTGCAATGCCAAAGTCAGCAACATGTGCAACCATTTCATCATCTAACAGAACATTGCTAGGCTTCAAATCACAGTGAACGACAGGCTCTGCTTGATCGTAGTGGAGGTATTCCAAAGCTAATGCAGCATCAACCATAATACTTACTCTTTGAAAGAGATTCAAACAGAAGTTATGTGAATATAACCACTTCTCAAGGCTTCCATTAGGCATGTATTGAAGAACCAAAACTCTTAATTTTGGATTGGAACATGTACTAATGACTTTACAAGGTTCCTATGGCGAACTGATCGCAAGACCCTGCATTCTGCATCAAAACTTTTGAAAGCGCCCTCTACTTGCAAATTCAAAACTTTTACCGCTACTATTTCTCCATCAAAAAGTACTCCTTTGTATACGGAACTATAACTCCCTACACCAAGCAAGTTGGCTTCACAAAAGTCGTTTGTAGCTCTAGAAAGCTCTTGGTATGAAAACATTTTATGCTTAGCTACAGGCAATAATCCAATTGAATTCAACTTCTCCACCTTGTTTCCTCGATACATTTTCCAAATGAAGAAGAGAGCAATAGAGATTATCACTAATGCAATGGTAGGCGTAATGATTTCAATAAGCAATTTTGTTCTCGATTTTTGCATTCTATGACTTGTGCAGGGTGGCACATGTAAAGTTGGTGCACCACAGAGTGCTTCATTGTCTATAAAACTCTCTGCTGTGAAGTTCTTAAAAGGCCCTTGACTTGGAATTTCCCCGGATAATCTATGGAAAGACAAATTCAAGTATTTGAGATGTGAAAGTGCCTCAAGAGCCTTGGGTATAGCACCAGATAAATTGTTGTGGGATAAATCCAAGAAGTCCAATGTTATCAACTTTCCAAATGATTCTGGAATGGATCCCCAGAATGAATTTCTAGACAGATTAAGAGAATTAAGGCTTTGAAAAGCTGCTACAGCATTGGGAATAACACCTGAAATATTGTTTGAAGATAAATCTATGCTTTCCAAAACTTTTAATACCTTAGTGTTTGGATCGAGCTTCCCGCCTAATAGATTGGATGACAAATCTAAAAACAAGAGATTTTCAAGGTTCCATAAACTCGATGGTATAGACGAGTTCAATTTATTAGAACCTAGGAATAATCTCTGCAAATGACTAAGATTTCCAATGCAGTGAGGGATCAAACCAGCAACCATGTTATTTTGGAAAGAAATTTCTCCCAAGTTGGGTAATAAACATATCTCATCAGGAATGGGACCTTCAAGTTCATTACCATCTAAATACAACCTTTGCAAGCCTTTCATTTCCCCAATTGTTGATGGAATAGTTCCATGAATATTGTTGTCACTAAGTGCAAGAAAATTCACTTTTAAGGAACCAATCTCTTCAGGAATTTCACCCTTTATTTGGCATGTCGAGGCATCAAAATATTGTAAGTTACTTGGAAGGTTCCCGATGGATTCAGGTATGATTCCCCAATGGATTATTAGCTATAAACAGGGTTAACAAAAGGCTGCAGTTTGTCATATCTGTCAGAAAATTAATTGTAGAGTTTCCTTGTTCCATTGTTAATTTATTGTCTAGCAAAGCAAACCATTCAAGGCTACACAAATGGCCAAAAGTTCTAGGTACTGGCCCTGTAAATTGGTTAGAAGACATGTCTAATCCATTGAGCTTTGAGCAATTGGACAAATACAAAGGGATTTTTCCACTAAGTTTATTCCTAAATAGATTGATTTTTTCAAGATTAGGAAGCCGAAGGCCAGTACTCGGAGGAAGATTTCCTGAGAGGCCGTTCCTTGAAAAAAAAACCTTTTGGAGAGTGAAGATATTTAAAATTGTTGGTGGAATCGACCCGGTGAAATAGTTTCATCGAAATCTATCGCTTTCAACTTCTTAAGATGTCCTATCTCATTAGGAATGTTGCCATAAACATTGTTATGGTCTATATAGAACCTTTCAAAGTTCGACAAATTACCAAAAGAAGGTGGGAGGGTACCTGTAAGGTTGTTACCTCCTAAGTAAAGAACACGAAGCAAAGGTAAGGTGTTTAGCTCATCCGGTATTCGACCAACAAGTCTATTGTTTGAAAGATGCATACCCTGAAGCTTTTGACATTGCTGTATGCTTGTTGGGATCTCTCCTTCTAACAGGTTGTCATATAAACTGAGATCTACCAAGCGAAGCAAACGAGTGAGGTTTTGAATCAAAAAGCCATGGAAACTGTTGTTTCCAAGATCAAGCTTCATGAGGAATGACAGGTTTCCAATATGAGGAGAAATGGTGCCTCCAAGTCCCATGCTCGGAAGCTGCAAGGCCGTGACTCTTTGTCTGTGTCGGCTGCACGAGACTCCAGCCCAGTTGCAGAAATTGGTTCTTGTGGTCCAATTACCCAATACATTGTTAGGGTCATACTTGACAGCAGTTTTGAAAGCAAGCAAAGCTGATTGATCGGTTAAGTTTGAGAATGAAAAGGCTTGGGAAACTATGCAAGACTGCACTGCTAATACGAGTACCAGTACAGCCAGCAGAGACTTCATGTAAGATCTCTCCATGTGGCGGGCTTTGTGGAAGAGTGTGGTTGTTTTGGCCAACAAAGCCATCTTTTAAATCAAGACTTGATTGAGAAGTTGATACTTGTGTGGAGGAGATCAATGGCTAGTAAATGACTTTGGCATATTGGCAAAACTGTCGTGGAGCTAGCTGGACTTGGCTCCCTAGTCTTCAAAATCACCCACATCTACATAATCAACACAAGGTGACAAAACTTAATGAAAATAAACAACCATTGCAATATATATACAAATATCTAGGAAAATGATACATATATAGTTTCCTTAACTCTCTATTTTTAACGAAAAATTTCTTTCAAAAATTATTTTTTGGAAAAGATATTTTTATATGTTTGGTGGTGGTGGTGGAACGAAGGTGGAGGTGGTGGCTTGATAGTGCGGGGTGATGGCAATGATGGCAACAGTGATGGTAGTAGTGACCGTGGTGGTAGAGATAGTAGTTTGGTGAGATTAGTAAAATTTTAGGCTAGAAAATATTTTTTTTCTTTTAAAAATGAAAAATATTTTCAGTCTAAATAGATTTGTTTGCCGTTGACTATAGAAAATGTTTTTTTATTGACTTTGTTCTTTATCGTACCAAATGCTACAAAATGCATAAATTATTTTTAAAAAAATACTTTTCAGTCAAACAAATGAAGCGTAAGTTTCTATCCAAATGCCAGTCAGTTAACCCAAGAGCAGGGCTATTTAAATTTTGGCTTTTGTAAATTATGGTTATATTCTCGACAATCTACTTCTATAAAGAGCTGTACATTCATTTTAAATATATTAACTAATGCGATAAGAACACTTATTAATAAGATTTTCAAATTTAATTAAAAAATCAAATTTATTCATGGATTTGTAAATATTGACGACCTAAATGACACAGATTGCATATTTTTTAGATTAAAACTGTAGTTTTTTAATTCAATTTTTAAATTTACTAGTGAATTTAATGGCGTCTACTAACAAAATTAAATTTAAAATCAAATCAAAGCACTTTTAAATATGAAAAATTAGTAAAACATCTCTTTCTAACTTTTGATAGTAGGAGAGGTCCAATATGTTTTTTTTATTAGTTAAGATCTCTCAATAGTATTATAAAAATTTTCTCTACAACGAGCTTAAATTTTTCTGTAAAATTTCTGAAATTTCTCTTTAAAGAGCTGAAATTTCTTTGTGAAGACAAATTTCTCTATGTAGAAATTTCTTTGTGCAAAAATTTTTCTATGCTAAAATTTCTCTATGAAAATATTGAGGGACCCAAACTATTATGAAAATATTGATATCCTTTACACTATAAAATTTTAATATAAAAAACCTTAAACTAAAAACCTTTTTAAATAATCTTAACTTTACCACAACATAATAAATAAACTCGGCCCATGTTTGTATGGTTGAAAGTAGAAGTGTGTTATCCCAAATAGGCAACCCAAGAGGGGGGTGAATTGGGTTATTAAAAATTTCACAATATTAAAATTAACACAATATTCAGAATTTTAATAAATAAATAAAAAACAGAATAATAACTATCAATATAAAAGTAAGAGAGATAGAGAGAGAAAATCAAACACTGCGATTTATAGTGGTTCGGCACGCCAGACCTACGTCCACTCCCCAAGGAACCTCCTTGAGAATTTATTTACTATCAATTGAATAAATACACCACCAAGCTCGTAGATTTGATACAGGACTTACTCTTATCTATTGAGTCTTACTCAACAATAAAAGCCTTATCCTTACAAAATCTCTCACAAAAATAAGGAATAAGAATAAATGGTACTTAAACCCATTTTTATAATAATTCTCTCACAAAGAGTAGATATGAAAGTGTAAGAACAAAGGCTAGACTTAGATCTAAAAGTGAAAGAGCCGAATATAATTTGGAGCTCACAGAAAATTTTCTCTTCAAGTTCTTGATTTTTCTCCACACACAACACTTCTATTTATATACAAAAATATACCCGTTCGACGCTCCTTGCTGATGTCATGGCTTACATAAGCACGCTCCTGACGTCATAACTTACATAAGCACGCTCCTGATGTCATGGCTTACATAAGGATGCTCTTGATGTCATGGCTTACATAAGTACACTCCATGATTTTAAATAGTCAGTAAATGTTAATAATTAAAAAGATAAAAGTAAGATTAATTTTTTCTTTTCCATTTTATTTTTTTTAAACATGGAGCCACCATTTTTGTAGACAATTTAATACAAAGTTCACAACTTTCAAACACACAAATGATTTGCTCCATCTTGTTTATAATATATATATATAACTCCATCTTTTTCTTCTTGTTTGATTATAATATGATATAATCAATGTAGTGTAGAAAGTTGAATAGCGCACGCGATGTATTCTATTTATATTATATGCATTATATATATAATGTTCTAATCAGATATTTACATACAGAAAAATCTCTTTAATAATATTTATGATGGATCTGAAAATATGTGCCCTCTTTAAAATATTATATATGTTGTAGAGATTTTAAACTAAATATATCCTACCATTACATTTGGATATATCACTTTTGTCAAAAGAAGACAACTCATTAATATTACATTTGTCAATATAATACAACCAATCAATCATTTTTGTCAAAAATAATATAATTAATTAATTTTAATTTTGTCAAAAGGTGAATAGTGATCAGCCTAAATTTTTAAAAAGTGAATAGTAAAGTTTTCAAAAATATTTTTATTTAACTAATATTTAACAAATATATATATATATTAAAAAGATAATATTTTGTGTCAAATAAATATGTATATTAAAAAAATCCAAATTGTTACAAATAATATTTTAGACATCATCAAAATTAAATATGATTAACAATCTCCCCATTTTTGATGATGGCAATATTTGTATGGATTTGACACAAAATAAAATTGACAAAATATTTGATAACCCTGCACCATATAATTTTCAGAAGTAAAAATCATATTTTTTTCTTCCCCTTTGACATCATCAAAATAAAGATGAAGAGAATAAACAAACACATTTGATAAAATAATCTGAGAGGCCAAAAATAAAATAATTGGCCTTCTGTCTTGTCGGAATCATTGTGGGGATTTTGGAGCATCTCGAGCGCAGAAAATATTGACAAACAAGAGATTTAAGCAGATATGCATCAAGTAATGGATCGATGGAGTGTATAAAAAGTGATACAGATCATAGGCAAAGATACGAAATCATCAAGTGTTAGAGAGAAAAATTTGTTTCAGCTTCTTGTGTAATCATGTCATTCCTTACCTTGTCTATCAATGAGTCGGATCTGTATGAGGTGCCTGTAATGCAGGCAAATGAGAGAGTACCAGTGACGCAGGCACATGCTATGCTTGTAAATGAGGGTTCTAGTGTTATTGGTAATCGAAATGATTTCGATGCTATTAATAACACTATGGCTCTTAGTACACAGGCCATGACTGCAGTTTCCAATATGGCGCGACGATTACAAGCAAGAGTACAAGAAAATCAGTAATGCAGAGATGAGGTGTGCTTGTTAAAACAACAAGTAGTTAATATGCGTAAGGAGAAGAAAGAGTTAAAAAGGAAAAATGCATTATTATGCAATGGTGATTATGCCAAGACTCACAGAAATCGAAAATAGAGAGTCATGTAAAAGAGGCTCATGAAAAATTATTGAGAGAAGTGAAAAAGAAAAAATCTGTGAAGCCTTCTGAAAATTTACATGTAATTGAGTAATATTTTTTTTCTGAAATAAAATTGCTAGCATTTCTTCCTTTATTGATTTATTTATGTTATTTTATTATTATTTTTATTATTTTTTAATTCTGTCATTGCACAAAAAAAAATTTGTTTGTTGGTGCAGATAAGGAGTATGACAGACAAGGAGTAAAAAAAAAATATGTATATATACTCCCCCTAAAATTATACACAGAATCTACACATGCCCTTTTTTTTAATAGTTTTATAATGAAAATATATGAGTCTCCCCCTGAATTAATGTACTAAAAATTATATAAATTTGAAGAGACAAATTACTAATCTATAATATCAAGGGCCATTAAGATCCGGCCATAAACAATTACACCAAATGCACTAGCATAAAAGGAGAAAATAAAAATAAAAACAATTTCTTCAGACAAGGTAGAAGCAACCATTATTAAATCCAAGAGAATTTGGAGCACATACAACAAATAAAAAAATATAACACAGTGCAACAAGAATTTTAACATGTTGATTGGTGATGACCTTGATAATCGGAAGAAATTGAGAAGATTGGGTAGATCGGTGACGAATTTGTGTAGATCGGCAATGGATCTTGATGGATCAGTCACGGATCTTGATGGATCGGTGATGGAACTTGATGAATCGGTAAAGATGGTGATGCAGACTTCGGGTAGAGAAGTGATGGAGTTTGGAAGATTGGTGAGGGATTTGGGTGGATGGTGATAGTGATGAAAGTGATGGATGATTTTATGGATGGTGGATGGTGGAGTTGGTTGTAGGCTATGGTGAGGGTGGAGATGGAGTCGGCTAAGGGTATGAGGAAGAAGGGGAAAGCGAGAGACCAAGAGAAAGAGAAAAGAGTAAGGAGAGAGTGGGTGAGAGATAGAAAGCGGAGCAGAGAGAGAGAGAGAGAGAGAGAGAGAGAGAGAGAAATTATATATATAAATATATGTATATTATTATTGTTATTATTTTTTATAATAATAATTATTACAATATTTATTTTATTTAATTATTTAAAAAAAATCAATTTTTAATATAAACATTATATTGGAGTATTCATCATACCAAGTTCTGTTCTAATATAACAAAATTGTTCTTCATTTAGAGACTTGGTAAATATGTCAGCTAATTGACAATTTGTAGGCACAAATTTGAGTTCAATGTCACATTTGAGTACATGATCTCTTAGAAAATGATGCCTTATTTCAATGTGTTAAGTGTGTGAGTGCTGAATAGGATTTTTTGAAAGGTTAATGGCACTTGTGTTGTCACATTTTATAGGAATATGATCATAGTGAAGTCCAAAATCTTGAAGTTGTTGTTTCATCCAAAGCAATTTTGCACAACACCTAGCGGCGGCAATGTATTCTGATTCAGCAGTTGATAGAGCCACTGAGTTTTGTTTTTTGCAAAACCAAGAAGTGAGTGAGTCTCCAAGAAAATGACAAGTGCCACTAGTGCTTTTTCAATCAAGTCTACATCCCGCAAAGTTGGCATCTGAGTAACCAAAAAGTTCAAAGGTGGTTCCCTTAGGATACCATAATCCCAAATTTGGAGTGCCGACAAGATATCTAAAAATGCGTTTGACTGCGGTGATATGTGACTCTTTCGGTGCGGATTGAAAACGTTCACACATACAAACACTAAACATTATGTTGGGCCTACTTGCAGTAAGATAGAGTAAAGAACCAATCATACCTCGATATTTCTTTTCATTTACAGGTTTACCTTGCGCATCTTTGTCAATTTTTATCGATGTGCTCATTGGAGTTGCTGCAGGCTTTGATAATTCCATTTCAAACCTTTTGAATAGATCTTTGATATATTTCGTTTGATTTAAATGGATTCCATCATTAGTTTGTTTAATTTGTAGACCAAGGAAGTAATTTAATTGTCCCATCTTACTCATTTCAAACTCACCCTGCATGTCTTTAGCAAACTTTTTGCACAAATTTTCATTAGTAGCACCAAAAATGATATCATCAACATAAATTTGAACAATTAGCATATCTTCTTCTTTGATTTTTATAAAAAGTGTTGTATCAATTTTTCCTCTACAAAAGCCTTTGTTAAGTAGAAAATTACTCAATCTTTCATACCATGCTCTAGGAGCTTGTTTCAAGCCATATAAAGCTTTTGAAAGTTTGAAAACATGATCCGGGTATTTATGATTTTCAAAACCGGGAGGTTATTCAACATAGACTTCCTCCAAAATGTATCCATTTAAAAAAGCACTTTTAACATCCATTTGATATAATTTAAATCTTTAAAACACGCAAAAGCAAGTAACATTCTAATAGCTTCAAGTCTAGCAACTGGTGCAAAAGTTTCATCAAAATCAATTCCCTCTTCTTGATTATAGTCTTGAGCTACTAATTTAGCTTTATTTCTAGTAACAACTCCAGATTCATCCATTTTATTTCGAAAAATTCATTTTGTACCAATAACAGGATAATTCTTAGGTCGATGGGTCAAAAACCAAACTTCATTTCTTTCAAATTGATTTAATTCTTCTTGCATTGCTAGAATCCAGTTTTCATCATTTTCAGCTTCTAAAAATGATTTTGGTTCAATTTGTGAAACAAACGCTAAGTTACCACAAATATTTCTAACAGAGGAACGAGTTTTTATACCTTTCGCCGCATCACCTATGATGAGGTCCTTGGGATGGCCATGAGCATACTTCCATTCTTTTGGTAGATTTGCGTCATTTTCTAGAAGAACATATATTTCTTGAAGTTTCTCCATTGTCATTTCTTCTTCATGTTCGCGTAATGGATTTTCTTCATTTTCCTTTATGTAGATGCTCTCCATGCTTGGTTGATTTTCTACAATATCATTACTTACAAGATTCTTGGAAATAATGTCGTTAGATTCATCAAAAACAATATGCACAGATTCTTCAACAAGTAGAGTTCTTTTATTGAATACTCTATAAGTTTTACTGGACATAGAATAACCAAGAAATATAGCTTCATCCGATTTAGCATCAAACTTTCCTAAGTTATCTTTATTGTTATTTAATACAAAGCATTTACAACCAAAAGCACGCAAGTGACTAATATTAGGTTTTCTACCTTTCCAAAGTTCATAAGGGGTTTTCTTAAGAATAGGTCTAATCATGGCACGGTTTATAACATAGCATGCAGTGTTAACAACTTCTGCCCAAAAATATTTAGGCAAATTATTTTCACAAAGCATAGTACGGGCCATTTCTTCAAGAGTTCTATTTTTTCTTTCAACTACTCCATTTTGTTGAGGAGTCCCAGGGGTTGAGAAATTATGATCTATTCCTACGTCATCACAAAACATAATAAAATAATCATTTTCAAATTCTCTACCATGGTCACTTCTAATACTACAAATATTAAGATTTTTCTCATTTTGAATTCTTTTACAAAGTTTTGAAAAATTATAAAAAGCTTCATTTTTGTGTGCTAAAAATAATACCCATGTATATCTAGTATAATCATTAACACAAACAAGGGCATAAGAGTTTCCTCCTAAACTTAATGTTCTAGATGGTCCGAATAGATCAATATGCAAGAGTTGAAGCGGTCTAGTAGTTGAAACAATATTTTTTGATTTAAAAGAAATTCTAGTTTGTTTTCCAAATTGACATGTATCACAAAGTTTATCTTTTTCAAAAATAATTTTTGGTAAACCAATGACTAACTCATTTTTTGAAAGTTTGGAAATTAAATCAAAATGTGCATATTCTAATCTTCTATGCCAAAGCCAACCATTATCATTTATAGCAGATAAACATTTAATATTGGAATGAGAAGACAAATCATGCAAATCAAAGACATATACATTCTCATGTCTATAACCTACAAATAAAGTTTTGTTTTCAAAGGTGTTTTCAATAGTGCAATGAGTTTTCTCAAAAATAACTCTATAACCTTTATTACATAATTGACTAATGCTAAGCAAGTTATGTTTTAAACCTTCAACAAATAAAACATTCTCAATAATAGGAGAGGGATTTTTACCAATACTTCCTATACTAATGATTTTACCCTTGCTATTGTCACCAAAAGTCACATATCCGCCATCCTTTGGTTGAAGTGCGGCGAACATAGCTTTATTTCCAGTCACGTGCCTCAAGCATGCACTGTCGAGATACCATCTATCGTTACTGGATTTTGTCTTGAAGCATACCTACAAAAATTTGATTTTTCTATTGGTACCCATTTTTTCTTGGGTCCATAAAAGTTAGAATTTGATACTCTTGAAATGTCCTTAGGGACCCACATCTTTTTTATTTTAGCAAAATGATTTCTTTTAACAGGACATGAAAGTGAAATATGACCTTTTGTACCACAAAAATGACATGTGAGATGAGAGTGATTAGAAGATGCATATACAAAGCTATTTTTGACAATTTTTACTTTTGAAAAAGGTTTATATCCAATTCTGACTCTACCAAAAGTACGGTTTTGATTTTTAAGAATTTTATCTAAAGTCTCTTTACCTTGAGTGAATTTTGAAAGAGTAGTTTTCAAGTCTTCAATATTTTCTTTCAAAATAATTTGCTCATTTTTTAAAGACTAGTTTTCTTTTTACAATACAACTAAATGTTTTTCAGAAATTGAAGACTCTTTTTGAGTTAAAATCTCATTTTCCTTTTTCATGGCTTCATTTTCTAAAACATTTATCTTGGAAGTCAATGATTCATTTTCTTTTGATAAACTTGAAATTACTTTCTTTTGACAATTATTTTTCAAACTAAGTTTCTTAAATTCAGCATGTAATTCATCAAAAGCTAATTGTAATTCATCAAATATAAATGATTCGTCATTTACCTCATTTTCGTTTCCAAGTGCCATTAAGCATAGGTTAGCAACCTCATTTTTGCAAACTCCGGTTTCTGTGTCGCTTTCATCACTATCTTCTCCCCATGCTGCAACCATAGCTTTCTTCTTGTCCTTCTTGAATTTTTTCTTAAGTTGTGGACATTCTGATTTGTAATGTCCAGGTTTGTTGCATTCGTAGCAGGTTAATTCAGATTTTTTGTGATTTTCTCCTCTTTGAAAATCTCCGTTGTTTAAGTCTTTTCTAAAAAAATTTCATACACCTTGTTTCTTTCTCACAAACCTTTGAAACTTTCTAGTGATGAATGACATTTCCTCATCCTCATCTAAATCATCTTCCTTATCCTCTTGATGTTTCGAGGTGAATTTGAAGGCTATTTCTTTCCTTCTTGTTGTTGTCCTCCTCTTCCTTTCCTTCTTGCATTATGAGCTCATGAGTTAAGAGAGATTCCATTAACTCATCTAGACTTAGTTTTGATAAATCATTGGTTTCGGTAATGGCAATGACTTTTGTCTCCCAACTTTTTGGTAATGACCTAAGCACTTTTCTTACAATTTCAGCATTAATGTATATTTTGCCAAGAGAAGTTAAACCATTAATAATATCAGTAAAACGAGTAAACATTTGAGGAATAGTTTCATCAGGTTTCATTTTAAAGAGTTTATAATTATGGACTAGCAAACTGACTTTAGATTCTTTAATTTGTTCGGTTCTCTTATGAGTTACTATAAGTTTGTCCCAAATTTCTTTTGCGGTTTTACATGTGGAAATTCTGTTGAACTCATTGGCATCTAAGGTGCAGTACAACATGTTTGTAGCTTTGACATTAATTTGAGTCATTCTAGTATCTGATTCATCGCACTCATCTTCAGATTTTGGTACTCTAAGTCCATCTACAGTTTTGGTAAGAATTTTTGGACCATTGCAAATAATTTTCCAACATTCATAATCATTAGATTGAATATGTATGGTCATCCTAGTTTTCCAATAGCTAAAATTTGTGCCGCTAAATAGAGGTGGTCTATTAGATGCTTGTCCTTCGGGTAAGAAATAACTAGGGGTTGCTATGATCTACTCTAAGACGGTTAAGTCATAGAAACTAGAGTCTAGGCTCTGATACTGATTGTTATCCCAGATAGGTAACTCAAGAGGGGGTGAATTGAGTTATTAAAAATTTCACAATATTAAAATTAACACAATATTCAGAATTTTAATAAATAAAAAAAAACATAATAATAATTATCAATACAAAAGTAAGAGAGATAGGAGAGAAAATCAAACACTGCGATTTATAGTGGTTCGGCACGCCAGGCCTACGTCCACTCCCTAATGAACCTCCTTGAGAATTTATTTACTATCAATTGAATAAATACACCACCAAGCTCGTGGATTTGGCACATGACTTACTCTTATCTATTGAGTCTCACTCAACAATAAAAGCCTTACCCTTACAAAATCTCTCACAAAAATAAGGAATAAGAATAAGTGGTACTTAAACCCACTTTTACAATAATTCTCACACAAAGAGTAGATATGAAAGTGTAAGAACCAAGGCTATGAAAGTGTAAGAATAAAGGCTAGACTTAGATCTGAAAGTGAAAGAGCCGAATACAATTTGGAGCTCACAGAAAATTTTCTTTTCAAGTTCTTGATTTTTCTCCACACACAACACTTCTATTTATACACAAAAATATACCCGTTGGACGCTCCTTGCTGATGTCATGGCTTACATAAGCACACTTCTGACGTCATGGCTTACCCGTTGGACGCTCCTAATATCATGGCTTACATAAGCACGCTCCTAATATCATGGCTTACATAAGCACGCTCTTGATGTCATGGCTTACATAAGTATACTCTATGATTTTAAATAGTCAGCAAATGTTAATAATTAAAAAGATAAAAGTAAGACTAATTTTTTCTTTTCCTTTTTTATTTTTTTTAAACATGGAGCCACCGTTTTTGTAGACAATTTAATACAAAGTTCACAACTTTCAAACACACAAATGATTTGCTCCATCTTGTTTATAATATATATATATATATAACTCCATCTTTTTCTTCTTGTTTGATTATAATATGATATAATCAACGTAGTGTAGAAAGTTGAATAGCGCACGTGATGTATTCTATTTATATTATATGCATTATATATATATAATGTTCTAATCAGATATTTGCATACAGAAAAATCTCTTTAATAATATTTATGATGAATCTGAAAATATGTGCCCTCTTTAAAATATTATATATGTTATAGAGATTTTAAACTAAATATATTCTACCATTACATTTGGATATATTACTTTTGTCAAAAGAAGACAACTCATTAATATTACATTTGTCAATATAATACAACCAATCAATCATTTTTGTCAAAATAATATAATTAATTAATTTTAATTTTGTCAAAAGGTGAATAGTAATCAGCCTAAATTTTCAAAAATTGAATAGTAAAGTTTTCAAAAATATTTTTATTTAACTAATATTTAACAAATATATATATTTTTAAAAGATAATATTTTGTGTCAAATAAATATGTATATTAAAAAAATCTAAATTATTACAAATAATATTTTAGGCATCATCAAAATTAAATATGATTAACAAAGTGTTGAAATTTTAGTAAAAATATAAGGGCAGTAAGTATAATTAATTATTTGGGGTTAATTATACAAATGCTCATGAAAATGCTACTTGTTATACTATAGTCTATAATATTTTAATTTTCTACTTCGGTTCTTGAAATATGTAATATATTATATTTTATTCATATTTTTTGTTTTCTTTTATTTTTAAATTCTTACGATACAAATACAACTTATTTCTTTTTCTAAATAAATGAATTTCATATGCATTTATCAATAAGAAATAATATTATATATAGCATTGTTAATGACAAAAGAGTAGTGTTATTTAAACTAAAAAATTAAACTTACTTTTCAAATCTAATAATCAATTAACCAATCACTCTCATGTGCTATTTGTCTCATTCATATTTTCTCTAATTATTAAGAGTCTGTTTGGTAATGTTTACGTTTTTAGTTTATATTTACAAAAATTTTATAAACTAGTTTTTGTTTATTTTTAGAAAAACATAAATTACAAACGCGTTTGGTAATTGAAAAAATGTTTAAAAAATTTAAAAATATAAAAAAGAGTGAGAAATAACAAGTGGTGGCAAGTGGCGGCGGAAGACAGTGGTGGAAAGTGGTGACGGTGGATGGTGGCGGGTAGGTGGGTGACGGTAGTGGGTGGTGAGTGGTAGCGAGTGGGTGGTGGTGGTGGTGGTGGTGGTGGCAGGTGGGTGGCGGATGGCGGGTGGTGGCGAATGGGTGGTGGTGGCGGGTTGGTAGCGGATGGGTGGTAGTGGCGGGTTGGTAGCAGATGGGTGCGTGGGTGACGGTGGTGGGTGGCAGCGAGTGGGCGGCGGTGGTGGTGGGATGGGTGTTGGTGGCGGTGGGTGGTGGGTGGGTGGTGGGTGGTGGTGGCAAGTGGGTGGCGGGTGGGTGATGGGTAGTAGTGGTGGTGGTGGTGGTGGTGGTGGTGGTGGTGGTGGGTGGTGGGTGGTAGTGGCGTGTGGATGGTGGATAAGTGGTGGCGAGTGGTGGATGGTGGTAGCAGGTGGGGGGTAGGGAGTGAGTGGTGGTGGCGGGTAGGTGACGGGTGGTAGGCAGGTGGGTGGCAGGTGGGAGGTGGTGGTGGTGGTGGTGGTGGGGGCGTGTGGGGGGCAGGTGGGTGGTGGTGGCGGGTGGGTGGTGAGTGGTGGTGGTAGGTGGTGGTGGCGGAAGACAGTGGTGGAAAATGGTTGCGGGTTGTGGCTAGTGTTGGGTGGAAAAAAAAAAAATTCAAAACTCAAAACGAAAACACATTTTTGAGTTTATATTTTTGGCCAAATTTATAAACTGAGACCACTGATTTATAAATCAAAAATTTACCAAACAAGTTTTTATTTGAGTTTTTAAAATTTTTGTAAATATAAACAAAAAACTGAAAATGTAAAGTATTACCAAGCAACACCTAACTATTATAAATCATCAAATTTAGAAAATAAATTTAAAAAATGAACTTATATATATATTTTTGATGATGTCAGACATCTATCTAACTCTATTATTAAGGAAATTAAGAGGTGGGTCAGGCATCCATCTAACTCTATTATTAAGGAAATTAAGAGGTGGCCTTGACTCCACAGTCTTCATCATACACTCCCCACTCCCCATTCGAGATAAGGGTTTCCACACCACACACAATCAAAATAATTTTATAAAGTCTATGAAGCATATAATTAATTTAACACACAAAAATTTCTTTTTGTATTTTTTTTAAACGTAACGTTCTAATCAATATAACATACTAAAAAATTTCTTAGTATATGTTTTTTCAAACGTAACACTCTAATCAATTTAACATACTAAAAAATTTCTTAGTATACTTTTCTTAAACGTAAAAACGTAACATTTAGAAAAAAAACTCCTTTGTGTATTTTTTTTTTCCAAACATAACATTCCAATCAATGTAACACATAAAAACTCTTTAGTGTACTTTTTCCAAACGTAATACTCCAATGTAACACACTAAAAAAAAATTTTAATGTAATTTCTCAAACGTAACAACATAACATTTCAAAAAAAAAATTCTTAATGTATTTTTTTTAAATGTAACACTCGAATCAATGTAATACACAAAAACTCCTTAGTATATTTTTTTCCAAACGTAACATTCTAGTGTAATACCAAAAAATCACACTAATAGAAATGTAGATTTCTACGCTTGACAACCAACACTTTAGCCACCAATTACTCTAAAAAGAATCTTCCACCCCTCACATTTTCATTCTCATCCCAAAAATGAATCAGAAAATTAGAAAAATGAATCATAAAAAAGTATTTACTTAAATTCAAATGGCATCAAATCAAATAAATATAACTTTCCAAAACAAAAATGACTAATTGGTTCTTAAGAAAACTATTAAGACTAAATGGATCAACATTTTCTCACATGGGATTTATGAATAAATTTTTCTTATATTTTATTTATTATATTATGTATTACTTTATGTTGATTTAATGCCAAGTTTGGCATCTCAAAATAAGTCCATACTTTTTATCTTTTTATCTTTTTTGGGTCACATCAATCAGCATCTCTTTTTTACTTTTTCTACACATAATTCAATAAAAATAAAAAAGTACACTTATTTAATCTTTCCAAACTTGGTTGAGCTAATTAAAAGAAAACTTGTGCCTCAAAAAAGATTTGTATCTTTATAAGTTGGCCAAATTAAGGGTGAATTTATATATATATATATATAACACGATCGCACAACTCAAGTCATACATGAAATTAGTAATCAAGATGATTATTTTTCAATATGAATGTGTATATAACATGATACAATATTATCATCAATATTAAGCAGGTATAATTAGTGTCAAATTTGCACAACACAAAATTGACATGGTTAACTCCTTTAATAAAAAATTTAATTATACATTTTAATATGAATCACATTAAGGATCATGAAAAAAATATCATGAAATGTATTATGAAAATTTTTCATCATTTGATTAGCGTTGTGTTTTATTATATGTGTAATCCAAAGATGAAGAATTTTTCATAATTATGTTCACGATATTTTTTTATGATCTCTAATATTACTCTTTTAATATTATTTTAATTAAAAGATATCATGACATTTTCCAATTCTTTACTAACTTTACCTAACTTATTAAAGTATATAAAATAAGATTTTAAAACTAATATATGCTTCATTCAGATATTCACAATTAAATTTACTGAACACCCATATGTGGTATATGAGGAACAATATTCAAAGTTGTTAGATTATTTGAGGATTTTAATGTACGAGAATTTGGAAGCATAACCAACGATTATGTTTTGAAACAAAGCAAACAGACGATCTCATGGCCAATTAAACACAACCATTTTCGGAGTTGCACATGACAGCGAGAGCATACACAAATCAAGCATATACACAAAAATAAATAATAAAAAATTCTTTGAGCGCCTATATTATTTTGAGCCTTATTTGTGCTTAATTTTTTATTTTTTATTTTTAACAAAAATAGAAGTCTAATTTTCGTATTTCATAAGTTACTAATATAATTATTAAATGAAATGTATTTTTAAATATACAAATCACAAAGTATAATTTTACTTTTTTAGAGGTATTGGCAGATTGGGTGGGATCGACAGGCCTCGCATCTGCCATCTGTCCTAATTTAGGCAGATTGAAATATATACATACCCATCCATTTGGTTGGACTATCGAAACCTTCTATTTTATGGTGAATTGTGGAACCAAGCCATCTTGTTCAATCAAAGACTTTGAATGACAACTACTGCTAAGTCTTCACAAGAAACTTGGAGGGAAGGCCCCATGGCTTGTAATTCACCATTATAAATCTGACCACATCCAGAAAATAAAGAGCGGACTTGACTCTGAAGTCAATCAACACATTTTACCCATAAATTATTATTTTGGGGGTATTATAAAAAACGATTCCAAGATTTGAACTTTATAACAAAATAAATTTTTAATTTTTAATTTTATTAATTTTAATTTTAATCTTTTAATTTATTTTTAATTTAAATCATTTGCTATTTTTGTTAAATTACATTGACATAAACATATATTTTAATCATTATATTCAATGTAGACGTATGAAAAATGTCTAAAGTATCATTTTTTATTGAATTGAATGATTAAAATATCATTTTCTGCCATTTTTTTTTAATGAAAATGGGGAATTGGTTTAGATTGAAGATAAATCAAAAGATTAGGGTTAAAATTGACTTTATTTGATAGGACTTAAGGCTTGATTTGGTTTGGTGATTAGGGTTAAAATTCACAAAATTAAAAATTCAAAGTTTATTTTATTACAAAACTCAAATCTTAGGATTTTTTTATTTTTTATTTTTTTAGCTTTTTCTTATTTTTTGGATGGTTATGTATACATTAATACTAAAATTAACTCAAAAAAATATATTTATAGATCTACCCTGTTTGGAACAGCGCATAAATAATGTCTTATGGGTCTTCCAAAACTTAAAAAACAATTTTTTTTTTTTTTTACTTTTTTTTTTTTTTATTGTTTTTAGAAAAACATGTAAAAAAAATAGAGTAGTGATACAACCCAAATAAGTTAATAAATTAATAAGCTGACATTTTTCTTATTTACCAAAATAGACCTAAATAGTTACTTTTTTCGACTTGGCCTATTATGAGAACTCAGCTAAAAGTCAACTTTTTAATATTTTGATTTTTTAGGTCAGACACTCTTTTATTATTTTACACATTTTTTAAAAAAATTAAAAAAACTAATTTTTAATTTAATTCCGAAAATAAGCCTTAGACTCACTTGACAAGATTGCTAAGGAAGATTTTCAATTTCATCAAGAAACAATTGCATTTACATTTTTAAAGCCACTCGGGTATGGATCATCTGTTGCGCTTTTTGTTTTATCCTTTCTCTCACATATATACATCTCATATATTGTCACTTCACCAAATCAAAAGTTGACAAAAAAAAAATTCTTGTGGTGTGATGTTTTAGATTCAACTATCATGAAGAAGAGTTTGATATTTTTGTGGTGATGACTTATTTATCCCCCATTGTGGGGGTTATTGGTCTTGGACTTGACCTTGAGCTTGATGAGTTAGTTGTTAGAAAAAATAATTTTATAATAATTTTAATATAAAATTAAAATAGGTTCTAACCATTAATTAAGGATAACCGCTAGTGTAGCGTCAAAGACTAAGCAAGCCAAGCCATGAAAATTATGCAACCAAGCCATCTTTTTGGATCAAAGACTTGAATGACAAGTACTGCTAAGTCTTTACAAAAAACTTGGAGGGAAGGCCGATGGCTTGTAATTCACTATAATATAACCTTTGTTTATGTTTTTAATATAAATACATTTGTTATATTTATTAATTTTAAATTTATTTAACATCATTTTTTTGTCAAATTTCTCATACTATTGCTTTAGCGCTTATTTTAAACCATATAATGATTTAACCAATTTATACACTTTATTTTCTTTCCCTAGAACGGAAAATCTTTCTAGTTGTTCTATGTAAATTTTTTCATTTAACTCACCATTTAAGAAAGTTGTTTTCACATCCATTTGGTGAATTTCTAGATTATACAAAGATTCAATAACAATTAACCTTCTTTTTGCCTATATCCTTTGACCACAAGTCTTGCCTTGTATTTGTCAATTGATCCCTTTGCTTTTATTTTCCTTTTGAAAATCCACTTGTATCCAAGAGGTTTACAATCTGGTGACAAATCCACTAATTCTCATGTGTGATTTTGCAAAATAGATTCAACTTCGCTATCTATGGCTTCTTCCATAAAAGAGCCTCAGAATTGGACATAACTTCTTTAAAAGTTAAAGGCTCATTTTCTAACAAAAATAGTAGAAAAGTTGGACCAAAAGATTTTGAGGTTCTAGCACATTTACTACACCTAAGTTCCTCTTCCTCAGTTTGATCTATCTCATGCTCTTGTACTTGATCTTGTTCTTGATAATGACTAGTAATAGCATCATAAGATCTTTTGTTAGTACTAGTCTCTTGTCCAGTTTTATTAAGAAATACATGTTCAAAGGATGATGCATTTCTAGATTCAATAATAGTATTTATATGCATTTCTGAATGTTTGGACTTATGAATCAAAAACAGATATACACTATTATTCTTGGCATAATCGATGAATATGCAATCAATAGTTTTCAGATCTATCTTACTCTTTTTAGGACTAGGAATAACCACTTTAGCCAAATACCCCCACACTTTTAAGTGTTTATAGGATGGCACTCTCCCATGCCACACTTCATAAAGTGTTTGATTCACATTCTTTTGGGGTACTTTAGTAAACATATAATTAATAGAAAGTATTGCTTCCCCTCGCAAGTTCTGAGATAATCCAGAGCTTATTAACATGACATTCATCATTTTTTTAAAGTCCTATTTTTCTTTTCAGCAATTTCATTTTGTTGAGGTGAGTAAGGAGCAGTAGTTTGATAAATTATTTCTTATTCTTTACAAAACTCACCAAAAGGTGATTCATATTCACCACCTCTATCACTTCTTAGAGTATTAATTTTCTTGCAAAGTTTATTTTCAACTTCATTCTTATATTGAATGAAAGTTTCCAAAGCTTCATCCTTGGTTCGAATTAAATAAATATAACTATATCTAGTATAGTCATCTATGAAAGTGATAAAATATTTTTTCACACCTCTAGTTTGAATTGATTTAAAATCATAAATGTCACTATGAATTAATTTAAGTGGTTCAGTACTTCTTTCAATTGAATGAAAAGGAGTTTTAGTTAACTTTGCCTCAACACAAATTTTACATTTATGATTTGGATCAATTTCAAATTTAGGTAAACATTCCATATTAATTAATCTACACAAAGATCTATAATTAACATGTTCTAATCTATCATGCCATAAATTAGAAAACTCAAGCAAGTAAGAAGAAGATGTATTTTTATTAATCATAGGAGAGACAATAGTCATTACATTCATTTTGAAAAGGCCATCATTCATATAGCCTTTTCCTAGATACATCTTGTTTTTGGTAAGTACAAATTTGTCACTTTCAAAAACTAGCCTAAACTCATTTTTGCTCAACAGAGATTCGAAATAAGATTCTTAAGTAATGTCCAGACATACAAAGACATTATTGAGGGTGAGTTCGCTTTCTAGATGTCATATTCAGAATTGCCTTTCCTTGTCCTTCAACTTTAGAAGTCGAGGAGTTGCCCATGAACAGTTGTTCTCCATTGTCTACTACTGAATAGGAGGAGAACATCTTTTTGTCGACACATATGTGACGAGTGGCTCCAATGTCCACCCATCATTCTTTGGGATTTTCGACAAGGTTGAATTTAGAGACAATGGCTGAAAGGTTTATGTCATCAATACAATTGGAGATTCTGTTTATTTCAGTGACATTGGCTTGAGCAGGTTTCTTACTTGACTTTCCTTTTCCTTTGCACTTGCTATGACAATCTTTGGTTCGGTGTCCCTCTTTGTCACGGATGTAGCATTTGCCATTAAACTTGAATTTCTTAGTGTTCCCTCCCTTAAAGCCTTATGAGGAACTTTCTCTAGAGAATTTCCGTTTCTTTGCTTTGTATGCATGTTCCACCGCATATGCCTTAGACTCCATAGGATGTTTTCCAACCCTCTTTTTCGAACTTCAGTTGTCTTCCTCAATTCTCAGTCGCACAATTAACTCTTCTAAAGTCATTTCTTTGCACTTGTGCTTGAGATAGTTCTTGAATTCCTTCTATCCTTGTGGTAATTTTTCAATTAGGGTAGTGACTTGGAAGGACTTGCTTGGTGACATGTCTTCTTCATGGATATCATGCAAAATGAGTTGGAGATCCTGAACTTGGTTGACCACAGTTTTTGAATCAACCATTATAAAATCCAGAAATTTGCTCACCACGAATTTCTTCTAGCCAGCATCTTCTAGTTCAGACAGGAATTTGAATTTTGAATTTGGAGCAAAAAATTTGAATTAATTCCTTTAGATTTTAAATTTTCCCGTAAGTATTTGAAAAATTCAAATGAATGTTAGGACCCAACCCACCCACACTCGGCTCATCCAGTCGGAAGATGGCATTCGTGTGGTGGTTTTAGGCCAAAGCCCACTTTGTTTATAACTCCCCTCCTTACAAAACTTGGGGTGCCTCTTAGGGCCCAACGCAAGTATGTCCACCTAGAGTTTATATACTCACAAAAGCTCTCTTAAAGTTTCAATGTAAGATAACTAATAATAATAGTTTAAATGGAAGTGTCGTAGATGGAATCGGGGAGTCGTCCTAAGCTTAAGAAGTTTTATATTGGAAATAACAAGATTGCTGGAACCATCCCACCTTCTCTAGGCAACATTTCAAGTTTGGTGCAACTGTATTTAGGAGATGGCCATATTCATGGAAACATTCCTGGTGATTGGGTCACCTTTTTAATTGAATTTAATATTGAAGTGAATTACATCACTCGGCCAATAACTCAAGAAATATTTAACTTCTCCTCGCTACAATCCATTTGCCTTGATTTTAATGATCTCTTTGGAAACCTTCTGGAAATTGTTGGGCTTTGGCTTCCAAAATCTTATGTTGCTTTAGCTGCAAAACAACCAACTTGGTGGAAACATTCCTGTATATTTGTCTAATTCTTCCAGGCTAACAAGGCTGAATCTAGAAGTCAACTTATTTATTGGACCGATGTTGACAAATTTTGGAAATTTGCAGCTACTCCAGGAGATCAATATTGGAAACAATCAGCTAACAAGAGATCCTGGAAGTCCGGATGTTAGCACTAAAATTTATCTTCTCTATCAAATAAACATAACAAGTACAGAGAGTTGATCCAAGGGATGCTAGGAATGAAGACCATAAGTTTTCAGTGGGAAGTGGAGCCCAAGATGCAGAGCAAGTGATAGTTGAAGCCATTAAAGGAGCAGATGTGGTAGATGTTTCTGTCGATTCCTCTGATAATGCACTGGGGATGTGGCCAAACATGGCTCAGGTGTCAAGTCATGGAGATTAGGCATGCAAGTGAGGCAGGACACGTGGTTTATGTGCAAAGAAGTGTGTAAGAGTAAAAATGCTACAGTAAAGAAGCAGTTATTAACGGTTATGGAGATCATGGGCAGTTATGCAGGAAGAAGAGGAAACTTGCTTCATGATGGGACACGTAGCAGCAGAGACGTAGCAATGCCAGTAGCATAAAGGTGGAAAAATTCGAAGGAAAAAGGATCATCAATCAAATTCACAACCCATGTGGAATTAGGAGTAATTTAACTTATGTAGCAATGGTTTCTGTATTTAGGAGTAGTTTGTTTGTAATTCAGTCTCTATAGCCAAATTTTCCTCTGTCGATTATCATGCACACTGAACTTGTAATTTAATTCTTGTAATTAAGTAGCAAATCAATCAATTTTTAGTTTATTTACACCTGTTTCTTCGCATTACAATCTCCAAAGAAGTCCTTGAATCTATCAAGGCATAGAACACCAACCATAGTCACTTGATCTATTGTTGTATGTGAAATTTTGGTTTCTCTGTCGAATCACCTCTGTCGATTTGACCCAAACCAAATTTTTGCTAACATATTTTGGCACGCCAGTGGGACCTATCTAATTTGGAGTGATAGGTAGAAAAAAACAGCATGAAGTCTTTAAAGACCCTGAAAAAAGGGTTGAAGAAGGAGAAAAGTTGGAAGGTGGGCTTAAAGGAGTGCAAGACAACTTAGCTGATGGCCATTCAGTGGCCAGACAGGAAATAAGCCAAAGAAATGGCCAAAATATGGCCAAAAATGGCCGATCTAGTTACCCTCCTGTTGATCCGAGAAGGGCTCTTTTGTTGTACACTCAGCAAACAATTGGTTTCATGTCTGCATATGAGAACCAAATGATGATAGATGACTTGTTGGCTTTGTTTGAGAAAGCCAACATCAAGCCAAGCCAATCAAGAAGGATCAGAGATAAGACTTAGGTAAATAAAGCACAATTTATACTACCTATGACTCCTCAGCAGCATTAAAATATAAACGAACCTGTGTCATTCTATAGACCTCCCACACTCCAAGAAAAATATGTGGAAGGAATGACCATAAATCCTGTGTTTGAGAGAGAATACCTCCACAAACTCAGTATTTAATCATAACTTAAATATATGGGAACGAGACCTGGGGGGCAACTAAGGCCACAAGTGTATGGTACTCCTGCATATGGTATTTCTGCATTTGATGGGCCTAGTTATCAGGAACAAAAAAATAGGCCAGTGAATCAAGTAAGTCCTTAGAATGTTCAGGAACATGTCATACAACAACCCTATTATGAACCTAACATAATACATCCAAGGCCTAGAGGGCCTGGTCCTCTTTTTCCTTACTTCCAACCAGAAGTTCAAAGAGGGAGACAACAGCAGCAATATTTAGACCGTTAGGTTAATAATAAGCAGCAAATAATGAACATCATACAAGAAATGTATGGTCCAGGCCTGAGAATGCCAGATAGACCAATGTTTAGGAGTCCTTACCCTCTATGGGTGGAAACAACTCCCATCCAAAGAAACTATAGGATTCCTGAATTTACTTTGTTTATAGGAGAAGAGAGACAGTCAACTATAAAACATGTAGGTAGGTCCATTCTCCAGTGTGGAGGACCTGGTTATGATGATAATTTAAAACTAAAACTCTTTCCTCATTCTCTATTGAAAGTAGCATTTACATGGTTTATTAACTTGCTAGAAAATTCTGTCCATACTTGGCAAGAAATGAAGAGTCAGTTTCATGCTCAGTTCTTTAGAAACTAAGCCTGAAGTGACAATGGTGGATTTGTCAAAATTTAAACAAAAGCAAGGAGAAAGTGCAGAACAGTACATTGACAGGTTTAAAAAAGCAAAAAATAGATGTCATGTGTACATGCCTGAAATAGAAGTTATAAGGTTAGCCCATAATGGTTTGAACTTTGAACTTAGGAAAAAATTTGAAGGCATGATGTTTAGAGACTTGTTTGAGTTGTCTTCAAGGGCAACTAGTTATAAGGCCATTCTCAGAGAAGAGCAGCAAAGAAATGCAACCTCATTAGGAACTTATTACCAACAGGTTGAATTTGATATTGATATCGACATAGATGTTGCTCAAGTAATAGATAAAAAACCTGTGGTTTGTGAAACATTAAGGAAAGCTAACAGACCTGTAAGTATGCCAACAACACAGCCAGCCAAAAAGAATGTGGATGTATCACATAGGCAATATTCTTTTGATTTATCAAAAGCAGATGCACTATTTGATGAATTATTAGCAAATAAATTTTTAACTCTAATTCCAGGCCACAACATTCCCAAAGAAAGGGACAGGCTTGGCAAGGAGTATTGTAAGTGGCATAATTCTTTCAAGCATTCCACTAATAACTATGTTACATTTCACAATTGTGTGCAGGATTTAATTCAGAAGGGAATGTTAAAGTATTCTGAAAAAGATAAAGGGGTCATGGTAGTGGATAGTGATCCATTTCCCAATATTGTAGAAATCAATATGGTACAACTGATTTTCAAACAAATGATCAAAAGAAAAAAGGAAAAAACCCTATAATTCTCTTGGTCTAGTTAGAAAAACTTCATAAGGAGAGAATGGAGAAAATGGAAAAAGAAACAAAAGGGAAAAGAGTTCAGGAAGAGCCTAGTAAGAGGTTCATTTGTTTCAGGTGTGGTACTGATAAAGAAAAGGCTAAGGCCATTGTGATTAATGGAATTCAAAAAATTGGAAAGGATGTTGGCCTGAGGTTTAATACTATGGGTAGTGTTGATTTGCAGATTTTTGATAATGATTGTTTGTTTTATGATGGGACAAATCTAGGAATATTTGGTCCTACAGAGAACTATGGCAAGGATGATGCTCCATTTTTATTCCAAGGAGCTCCTGCTCATTCATGTTTTGGTGGATCAAATAATGTGAGGGCTATGCTCAAACAACACAAGGGTGCTAAACCCTATGGAAATCCAAGGAATGTGACTAGGCCATACAATGGCTAGCAACAACAATCTAGTTCATCATATAGTGGTCATCAATAGGCTGGAAGGCCCTATGGAGGGCAGCAACAGTTTGTAAGACCATTTGGAGGATTTCAACAGCAACATCATGGCCCAAGAATGAGGCCGGAAATACAATTAGTTCAACTAAGGATGGTGAAACCTCCAATACCATCTCATCTAGGGTGGCAAGGAGTGTCTCACCCAAAGTTTCCAATGAGTAGTTGGAGACAAATAGGAGAAACAAGAACTCAAAAAAGGAGAGAACAAAGGAGATTCCATGCTATGATGTCTACAGCTGCAGGTGATAGGCCAGCTGGAAGGCAGGATCTAGTGTGGATTAGAGATGGATTGGTTTCTACTGCTGGAGAAAAGGAAAGGAAGGGTTCAACTTCTAGAGCCCATCTAATTCAACCAGTTCAACTTCTGAAAAGGAAGATGGAGCCAGAAAAGGCAGATGACAGACCTATTGGGAAGCTCTCTGAGAAGGCTTTGCTGAGGCAGAAGCTAAAAGAATTGGATAGAGATCTAATTTCTGATAAAGATGACAGTGTTGAGAAAGATGTGGCAATTCAGGATCAAGAAATGGTCACTGATAACAAGAATATTAAAGAGGAAGTTAAAGAAGATGAAATCAAAACAAATAGTTCTGATGGTGACTTTGGAGAAAAGCTGGCTGCTATTCATTTTGGTTATTTACCTCCATCCAAGAAGTGTAACATGATTATGGCCATCCCTCGGAGGTTTTAGGCCAAGCCAAACCAGCCAGATGAATTGGTAGGAGATGTTGAAGATCTGACTGAACCAGCAGTTCAGATAGCAGTGGTTAAGACACAAACCAGGCCACTGAAGTCAATTGAGGTGATTAGGTCTGTTGATGGAGAGAAGGTTGTGTTGCAAAAACCAAAGAATAAGCTCATCAGGCATTTAAGGCCTTTATATGTCAGAGCTTATTTAGAAGGGGTGCCAATGGAAAGGGTGTTGGTTGATAATGGAGCCATTGTTAATATTCTTCCTTCTAGAACACTGAAAGCTATTGGGAAATATGTTGATGACTTGCTTCCTACTGATGTGAACATAAGTAATTTTGCTGGTGGATCGTCTGAAGCCAGAGGAGTGGTGGCTTTACAACTTCATGTTGGTTCCAAGTCAATGGAAACAACTTTCTATGTAATAGATTCCACCTCTAACTACAATGTGCTATTAGGTAGAGATTGGATACACTTTAATGGTTGTGTACCCTTTTCTCTGCACCAGGCATTGATTTTCTTAACCAGTGGTGGTAAAAGAGGAATGGAAGTTTATCGCGATGGAAATCCCTTTGTTGCTGATGTTAATAACATAGAAGCTGTGCTATATGATAAGGATTTGGGTCCAGTTGTGATTGATAAAGAATAGGTTAAGTCTGATAGAAAGGGTTTGACAAATGAAGAGTTCAAGGCCTTCATTGAGGAAGGTTTTAAGCAGATAGGCCAGGAATTGGCCAAGCCAAGCCTAATGCAAAAGCAGAAAAGGCCTGTGATAGATGAGGTTGCTGAGGATGAAGAGTAATGCAAGTACAAGTGACAGAAGAAGACAAGCTGGATGAGACAACTAATGTAATTTGATCTACTTTTTCTAGGTTTTTTTATTTATTTTTTATTTCTTCTTAGAAAGTAAGTTTAGCCCCAAGTGCATGCCCAATTGTTCTTGGGCAGAGTGTGTTATCGACAGTAGCCCTCTAAGTTATAAAGAGGTGCAACTGGAACATCTGAAGGCTTCTGCTACCAAGCTTGATGACCTCAAAGTAGATGTGCAGGACCCTTTAGATGAATATAACTTAGGGAGTAAGGCCTATAAGAAGCCCATCTATGTAATGCTAATCTATCTGATGAATGTAAGAGCAAACTAGTTGGTTTGCTTTCTGAGTATGTGGATTGCTTTGCATGGACTTATGAAGAAATGCCTAGATTAGATAGAACATTGGTAGAGCATAGACTCCCAATTAAAGAAAATTTCCATCCCCATAAATAGCCTCTAAGAAGGATGACTAAAGAAGTCACCTTATTGGTTAAGGAGGAAATCGAAAGATTATTTAAAACAGGTTTTATTAGAACAGCCAGGTATGTGGAGTGACTATCTAATATTGTCCCTGTAATGAAGAAAAATGGCAAGTTAAAAGTGTGCATAGACTTTAGAAATCTAAATCTAGTAACTCCTAAGGATAACTATCCTATGCCAGTTACTGACTTATTAGTGGATTCAGTAGCCAAAAGCGGGATTTTGTCCTTTATGGATGGTCATACTGGGTATAATCAAATTTTTATTAACCCAGAAGATACATATAAGACATCCTTCAGATGTCTTGGTGCTTTGGGGACATTTGAATGGGTAGTCATGCCTTTTGGATTAAAGAATGCAGGAGCAACATACCAAAGGGCAATGAATTTTATTTTCCATGATTTGATTTAGAAATATTTAGAAGTCTACATAGATGATGTAGCCATCAAGTCTAACAGTTTTGACGAGCATTTAGAATATTTGCAACAGACATTTCAAAGAATGAGAACTTACAAACCTAAAATGAACCCTTTAAATTGTGCATTTGGGGTATCGGCTGGAAAGTTTTTGGGCTTCTTAGTGCACCACAAAGGGATAGAAGTGGATGCCAACAAAGCGAAAGCAATTTTGGAGGCAAAACCCCCATCTAACAAGAAAGAGTTACAAAGTTTTCTTGGAAAAGTCAATTTTTTGAGGAGATTCATAGCCAATTTAGCTAAGAAGACTTTAGAATTTTCCCTTTTGATAAAATTCAAGTCAAACCATGAATTTAAGTGGGAAGCATGCCATCAAACAGCTTTTAATTTAATCAAAAAGTATTTGGCAAACCCTCCAGTGCTTATGCCCCCAATAGTAGTAAAGCCTTTGAAACTGTATATTTCAACTTTTGATATGTCAATTGGTTTTTTTTTTTTGGCTCAAGAAAATAGTATGGGGCATGAACAAGCCATTTACTACTTAAGTAAAAGGTTAAATGATGCTAAAACTATGTATAACTCTGTCGAAAAGCTATGTTTAGCACTTTATTTTGCAGCATTAAATTAAGGCAGCATATGCTGCCCACAAAAGTGTTTGTGATAGCACAAATAGATGTTATTAAATACTTGCTATCTAAACCAATCTTCAGGGGAAGACAGCGTAAGTGGATTTTAATATTAATTGAATATCATCTCAAATATGTGCCACAAAAATAGTCAAAAGACAAGCTTTGGCTGATTTTTTAAGGTAACACCCTGCATTCTCTTCGATTTAGATTTATATGAAATCAATATGGTGGAGAATGAACCTTGGAAGTTGATGTTTGATAGTTCAAAGACAGATGAAGGAGTAGGAGCAGGTATCGTGTTAATTGCACCAAATAAGCAAATGTACCAATTTATGCGTTCAAGCACGACATATTCATCTTGTAATCGTCGAGTATGAAGCTCTGATAATTGGCCTAGAGTTGGCCATAGAGTTCAAAATAAGAAGTCTTCAAGTTTTTGGGGATTCGTAGTTGGTCATTAAGCAAGTCATAGGAGAGTTCAAGTGTGTAAGTGGTGTCCTGGAGGAGTATCTAATTGAGGTCAAATGGTTAATCAGTTTCTTTGATCATGTTACCTTTACACACAGATATAGATTGGAGAATAAAGAGGCCAATGAGATGGCTCAAGCAGCTTCTGGTTTAAAAATACCTATGGGAGCTCAAGAAAGGGTGATTCGAATTAAGAGAAGAAACTTTTCTGCACTTAAGAATAGGTGTAGAAATTTCTTGCCTATTTTTAGAAGATTGGAGATTCTCCTTAATAAAAAATCCGTCGAATCCTAATGAAGGGAGTAGTAGGCAGATAAAATATTAAGCCCTAAATTATGTCATCATGGAAGATGATTTATTTAGGAAGGCTAATGATGGTTTGACTTTACTTTGTATTGGTAGATTAGACCAGATGAAAGCCATGGCCGAAGCACATGAGGGAATTTGTGGGGTCCATCAGGCTGGTGATAAGATGATATGGTTGATTAACAGGTATGGTTATTTTTGGCCATCTATCAGAAAATATTGCATAATATATGCAAAAGGATGTCAAAATTGCTAGAAACATGGCAATATTCAAAGAGTTCCAACCATAAGTCTTCATTCAGTAGTAAAACCTTGGCCTTTTAAAGGATGGGCTATAGACTTGATAGGGCAGATTTTCCCAGCCTCTTCAAAAGCACATTCTTATTTGCTAGTAGCTACTGATTACTTTACTAAATGAGTAGAAGCAGTGCCTTTGAAAGTGGTGACACAGACTTAAATCATTGAATTCTTGAAAAAGAATGTGATTCATAGGTTTGGTTTACCCCCGTCCATAATTGTCGATCAAGGCGCAGTGTTCAATGGGGATGAGATTAAAGGGATTGCCACAGAATATGGCATTCAAGTATTAAATTCCTTACCTTATTATGCCCAGGCAAATGGGCAGGCTGAGGCAACAAACAAGATTGTCAAAAATACTTTAGAAAGGATGATTGAAGATAATGCTAGGGATTAGCATAATCTCCTATCCGAAGTACTTTGGGCTTACAAAAATTCAAAAAGAAATAGCACAGGAACAACTTCATATGAGTTAGTGTATGGGCATGATGTTGTGTTGCCTTCAGAAGTAACAGTGAGGTCTAATCGACTAGCTAGGCATTTGGATATTCCTATAGATAAGTATGCAGAAGCCATGTCGATTAAATTACAAGACTTAGAAGAAAAAAAGGATTATGGCCTTTAATCACTTGATAGCTTAGAAAAGAAAGTTGAGAGAAGTTACAACAAGAAAGTGATGAGTAAAGCGTTTTCTGAAGGAGAGTTGGTGTGAAAAACCATATTACCAATTGGTTTAAAAAGTCCAGAATATGGCAAGTGGTCTCCAAACTGGGAAGGTCCATTTAAAATACATAAGATCCTTAGAGGAGGAGCTTATCATCTTGCTTCTTTGGAAGGTGAGCCACACAAGAGGGTCATTAATGGCAAGTACCTTAAGAAATATTATCCAACTATGTAGGAATGCATAAATAAGCCATGAAAGCATGGGCATACATAATAAGCCATAGGAAAACATGATAGATTTTCCATTAAGAAATGAGTACAATCCCAAAAAGTACAAATCAAAATAAGTACATTTAGTTTAGTCTTTTTGAAAATACATTGAAAGCCTACTCCAGGCTTGAAGGACAGTTTGATGCCCAATTTTATTCTGCCTAAGTCTGGCTTGAGCTTGTTTTATTGCAGGTGGGCCACTTTCTGCTTGAATGAGAAGTGTTGGAAGTTGTTGAGAAAGGCTGGATTGTTCTTGTTCAGCAGCAACTCTTTGAGCTCCCACATGGGCCAGTTGAGCTTCTAGTTAAACCTCTTCTACTATGAAAAGAGCGATCTGAGTAGTGAGGGTTTGAGATCTGGTAGAAGCCTCAGTCAAGGCATCAATTGATTTTTTCATTTGATCTACTTAGTTTTCAATAGTTTTTGGCTCAGTATAGAATCCAATAATTGCCACTAAATTGTAACGCCCTAAAAATTTTAACATCATAAAAATACATCAACCAACATTCATTATGAGAATAGGTGTTATTCTTCAACCTTTACATCATTGATCATTAAGGTTTGTACAAAATAGTTTCACATGCGAATTATACATTCAAAGATATCAAATACATGAATCTATAGCATGTAGAACATCCAATCCAAAAATAAATAAAATGCCCTCAAGGGCTTACAAATTTTCAAGGCTTAAGCCCGGTTACACAAAAAAATGGCCTCTCGGACCCAAACAGTTATAGCCCTTGGCTAACAAAAATATACCACAACAAAAATAAGAGCCCTAGGCTTCCAACACATACATCCGCGCCTAACTTGGTGGGATTACCACGTCTTTTCCTGCACTAAAATCCCATAGGGGTGAGCATAAAGTCCAGTAGGAAATTCTTAACAAAGTATATACATTTTATACAAGCTTCACAAAATGAAATGCCCATGTTATGCTATGCTTTTTGAAAGAAAATCACATTTTTATCCCTTTGAAAATCATCATGCTCAATAGTAACTTAAAATCTCAACAATTTAGAAATTTTCAATTCAGTTCAAGGGACGGTAAATACGACTCGGGTAATCCCTAGGTTGGTGTCTGCAAGTAGGCATAACTAGCACTACCAAATCTCCACTTCACCGGTAGCTAACCGGAAGGCACGTGGTACCTACTCCACGCATGTTTTCGGTCTTTCATCCTGGACGCTCAAGCCAACTTAATCAATTTCATCTACACCTCCAATCTGGACTTACCAACGGATTTACCCCAAAACATTTCAATAAATCTCATTTCACAACAGTACTTCCTCGATGTATAAAATTTCCAAATCTCAAATCAAAATGTGTAATAACTAATTGAATGGATATGCCATGCAACAATTATCAATGCCACATAATATCTCTCAACTTTCAATTATCTCTAACAATGTTCCACAAATATTCAAAATGCTCATTTCTCTTTTCAATGCTGTTTCACCAAAATAGCCACATAGTCATTAAAATTCATCAATATATAACAACATTTCCATAATTCATACATTCCCAACATTTTAGTCGTTTCAAGACTATAACAATATTTGGACAACAACTTCCAATCTCAACAATTCTCATATATTATGAAACCCATCGTCTATATATGTATTTGTATACAATCAAGAAATTTTCCATTTTTCTTATTCATTTTGGCACATAAAACAATATATTAACAATATTAACCATGTGTTCTCAACTTTTTTTTTAAAAAAAAACCCCAAATTCCTAGGTTTTTCTCACCACAACAACACACACAACCAAGCATTTGAGAGAAACTCCAAAAAGGGAACATTATTCCTCAACCAATGTAGTTCAAACCCTTAAGAGATTATTTAAAGGGAATAAGGGTTAGCCCATTTTTAAAATCACCCACATTCTTGAGCCAATACTCAAATTTCAAAGCTATCAAAAAGGGATTTCGAAATTTAACCAAATCTTGCAAAAACATATATATAATTCTAAGAAAATCCCTACCTCAAACTTTGAAGAAGAAGAGAGAAAAAACCCTCAAATTTTGACGGTGTTGAAATCCAATCTCTACCGCACAAAACGAAGCCCTCAGAGAGTTTTCTAACTTTAATCAAGGAACTAGGGTCAAAATGTTTATAGATTTGGAGAAATCAAAGATCTAGTGAGGTTTGATGTGGGAAATATAGAGAGAAGAAGGAGAAAAGGGTTTTTAGAGAGAGAGAGAGAGAGAGAGAGAGATGTATAAAGTGATATACACTCAGCCCAAGAAAAGAAGAAAAGCAGAATTTTTAGACTCAGCTGAGTCTCGCACGTGCGGCACCCACACCCGTACGTATGGAGCGTCCTCCAGCGCATGTGACACTTATCCCCGCACATGTGGCACTCTTACCCCGCACCTCCAACCGCACCTGCCTTTTATGCAGTAGGCAACCCAGAATTCCCCTGTTTTCTGCATGTACAGCCTCATCTCCCGCACATGCGGCCCCTATCCCGCACATGCAGCCCAAGGCTCCACACGTGCGACTCAGTCCATAAAATTTTCTAGCTCAAATGAAAAACCCCCGGATCCAACTTCAAGCCTCCCGAAACAAGTGAAACTCAGAATTGAATTTAATAGTGATGAAAATCTTGAGAAAGAGATTTCAAAAGTGACGAACCCAACAGTTGACAAGACCTCAAGTTAGACCCTGACACTCTAACATGACAAACCCCAACATGCACAAAAGAAAAGTAAGACGGGTTATGTACCCGGTCATCACATAAATGCTATGGAAGTTCTGAGAGAAAGGTTTAGAAAGCTTGCACTTGATCTGGGTCAAAGATTTGAGGCATCAAAGGTGTAATGGCTTCCAGACAGTTAGTCAAAATTGTGGCTTGAGAAAGAGCTAGACTATCCAGGGGTTGGCCAAGTATTTTAAAGAATTAGTCTACCAATTTATGCTCCTCATCAAATAGTTGCTTTAATCTTTCTTCAATAATTAAGTTGGCAACAGTTTGTTGAACAACAGAGATGCCCAAGAGTAAGTCTTGCAGAGGAGTAACTTTGGGTTGCTACAATAAAAAGTTTTAAGTTAGTGATTAATTCAAGCTGTGGAAAATAGACTACTTGAACATATGTTACCTCTATTGAAAGTGTAATAGAAGTCTCAATGTTGGGCAAGTTGGAAGTGGCCACACCTGCCCTTGTTTCAACTTGGTCTGATAAGTGTGCATTTACTAGTAAAGGTGGATGGAATGAAGATACTTGGATAGAGGTAGTAGGGAAATGAATAGGTTGTGTAAGCACCTCATGAGGAGTTCTCATGTCACTTGAAGTTGATTCATTATCCAATATCTCAGTATTAGCTCTGTCAGTCTCATTTCTTTGACTGTAGAATGAATTATGACTATCCTAAGGAATATTATCATTTCGCTCAGAGACAAGGTCATGAATAAGAGAACTTCTGTCGACATGAGCTGTATGGCTGTCAGGATTGTCAGTTAAATCAATTGGGTTTTCTCTAACATAACTTGAGTCAATTGGAGTTTCTCTAGCATGGCCAGGGGCTTTTGATTCTTCTGAGGAAGAAGCCACACCAGGAAAATTGATGATCTCATTTGTTCCATGGTGTACTCCTCTAAGAGGAAAGGCCATTACGTCCCCTAGGGCTATCCCCTAAAGAATATCAGCCAAAAGTTGTGCTAATTCAGGGGCCAGTTCTCTTAGGCCTACCCTTTTTGGGACAAATCTCTCTGGGCCAATTTTTTATTCCTAAGTGAGCTGGGGATTCAGATGCCTTGATTTTTTTGGGGAAGAAGGCATTTTAGTCTGGTCTTCAGGCATAGAAGGGGGATTGATCTGAGTTTCAAATAGCCTTTCATTCTAAGGCATAGAAGAGGGTAGAATGGTCTGGGTCTCAGGCAATCTCTCAAAAACAGAAGGAGATACATCTGGAGAGAGAAATCTTCTCCTCTTGTATGATTGAAAGTATGTCTGAAAGAGAAGAAGGAGATTGGAATAAGGTGTTAGTACGATTAAACATAATGCATATTGATTTAGTAAAAGTTTGAATGAAAGCTATACCATTATTGGAAGAGAAGAAGAACTGCTAGAATAAGAGAATACTGGTGTAGTAGGAGTTGTGATTTGCGGAGGAACTGGTTGTTCTTGTCTTCTTTTTAACCTCCTTTCAAGGGAAACACCACCCTCCAATTAGGGCTGAGAATATAGAATTTCTTGGATTTCTTCTTGCCTACTCTTGGTCCTCTTCTCAATCTCCATACCTTGGTTGTAAGGTATGAATCCTTCATAACTAGTGGTGTTTTAAAGGATTTCCTTTGGGTCTCTTTGGTGGGTTCATTGAAGCCTTGCCTTTGTCTCTAGGAGCTGGATCTGCTTGGGCAGGCATCTCTATAGCCAAAGGAGTAGTCTTAATAGGAGGTTGGGCTACGTAAAACAAAACAAACAAACAATGAACAGAAATGGCTAAATGAGTATCAACACAAACTCAGAAGTAAACAATGTCCATAAGGAAAGAAAAAGGTAAGTAGAGTTACCAGTGGTCATCTATGCTCCTCTCATATTGTCTAGATGTACATTCCAAAGACAAGCTTGAAGATCCTCATCAAAGATCAGAGCACTCATCAAAGACCACCATTCAATGAACCTTGTGGTAGAGTAGGGAGTAGTCTGGCAGTAGTAAAAACTAAATTGATCAAACAGATTCTGATTTTCAGCCAGCAAGTCTTTCACTTCTTGGGAGATTTTGAATTGAATTCGGGATCCAACTTGCTCATGGATGGTAGGATGCAAGTAAGGACAAGGAACAGTTTGATATAGTCTCATCTGCCTGGCCCATTGGCAAGAATTATAGCTTTCGAAACTACAATTAGAAAGTTTGTTAGTGGAGATGGATCCACCCACTAGAATGTACCTGGGAGTGAGAACTTGAGCCCATAATTCTTTTTATTTTTGCCTCCAAGTGTGTTTGAGGGGCAGCATTAATATATGTTAATCAGTGGAGTTGAAATGAAAAGTATGGAAAGGGATGAAAAGTTGAGAGTCTATATCGACAGGCAATTCAAAGAGAATAGTGAACACCTTAGTAAATGAATTGGATGGAGCTGGTTGAAAAGATAAGAAGAATTCAGCATAACTTTCACAATGAGAGAAGTAAGGGGTTTGAGTGGTAGGCCTAATTTCAAGGAAATAAGCATAGAACCAGGCCTGAAAAAGCCAAAAAGGACCTCCACAGTTGTGATCTATCTCTTTATCAACTGAAGAGAAAAAATCCCTGTATAATGTGCCCAAAAGGAAATGGGCAAAGGCCAGTTGTGTGCCTTCTTGGATACAAGCGGCAAGGGCCAAATACACTTTGGTGATTTTTAGGCCTGGGACACGTAGAAAGTGTTGAGAGAGCCACAATAAGTAAAAAGCTGCTCTTTCTTCTTTGGTGGGTTCATCAGAAAATTGTTGGTATTTGGTTTGGAATTTCCCATAGTTAAGGTCAGTATCAATTGGTACTACTGATTGAGGAGCTAAGAGGGCGCTTATATGTTGGCCAGCAATAGGAAGGCCAGTCAAATGTACAACATCAAGGATAGTAGGAGAAATCATACCAAACTTTAAAATTAGGGAATTGCAAGACAGAGACCAAAAGCAAGTTGCGGCGCTAATAGCCCATTTGTCCAAATCTAGGGCTAAGGTTGACAATTGAATGACATCATAGGTGCCAAGAGTTCTCCAATGATCAATATCATATCTCATCATGCGATGAACCCATAATCTCCAATTAAGGTTTGGTTTCTACCACGAGCGTAAGAGGTTAGGGCTCGAGTGCCACTGATTCCATGCTAGTTTTGGTTTTTTGAAAAGCATCACTTCAATATCTGCAATGGAATAATGAAGGGTAAGTTCATCAGGGATTTTAGCAAAAAAGGTCGGACCTAATTCCCCATGGGCAGAGGTTTTCTTGCAAGGAATAATGTAGCTATCAAAAATATATTGGCGAAGTAGCTGTTGGAAGTCAGGTGGAAAACGTTGCACAAATGGCGTTTCTGCTTGTTTCTTTCCTTTGGCTTGAGCTCGTTTAGGCACCATTAGGGTGTATGAGCAAAAAGGGGTTTCGAAGCAGAAAAGTTTGAAGAGGCGAAGAACAGAGTAAAATAGAGGAAATGAGAGTAGTGAAGTAAGAATTTGAATTCTGATAATCAAATAGCTTATGGTGGACCCTCCTGATTGATTTTGGGCTTGTTATTAACAATTGGGCTTAACGGTTGGGCCTTTTTCATGTTTGGGCCAATTTTATTAGCTAAGTGTTATTATAAATATTTGGGTTTTAATACATGGGTTTGTTGTCCAAATATGTAAGTGTCCAAAATTTTTTTTTTTTTTTTGACATTCATTCAAAACCAAAAAAAAAAAAAAAAACTCTTTTTGTCTTGAATGAGGGGGGCATTATTGGCATTAAAATTTATCTTCTCTGTTGAATAAACATAACAAGTATAGAGGGTTGATCCATGGGATGCTAGGAATGAAGACCATAAGCTTTCAGTGGAGAGTGGACCTTAAGATGCAGAGCAATTAGTAGTTGAAGCCATTAAAGGAGCAAATGTGGCAAATGTATCTGTCGATTCCTCCGATAATGCAGTGGGATGTGGCCAAACATGGCTCAGGTGTCAAGTCATGGAGATTAGGCATGCAAGTGAGGTAGGACACGTGGCTTGTGTGCAAAAAAGTGTGTAAGAGTAAAAATGCTACAGCAAAGAAGCAATTACCAGCAGTTATAGAGATCATGGGCAGTTATGCAGGAAGTGAAGGAAACTTGCTTCATGATGGGACACATAGCAGTAGAGAAGTAGCAATACCAACAGCATAAAGGTGGAAAAATTCGAAGGAAAAAGGATCATCAATCAAATTCACAACCCATGTGGAATTAGGAGTAATTTAACTTAGCAATCATTTCTGTATTTAGGAGTAGTCTGTTTGTAATTCAGTCTCTATAGCCAAATTTTCCTCTGTCGATTATCATGCACACTGAACATGTAATTTAATTCCTATAATTAAGTAGCAAGTTTACTTTTTCTTCAATCGATTTTCAATTTATTCACACCTGTTTCTTCGTATTACAACCTTCAAAGATGTCCTTGAATCTGTCAAGGCATAGAACACCAACCATAGTCACTTGATCTGTTGTTGTATGTGAAATTTTGGTTTCTCTGTCGAATCACCTCTGTCGATTTGACCCAGACCAAATTTTGGCTAACACCAGAACTTCATTTTCTCACTTCTTTGACAAATTGTAGAAGCTTGGAAAATTTGGTTGTTAAAAACAACCAACTCAATGGCATCTTACCAAATTATATTGGAAATCGCACAAGTCCTCTTCTACTTTTTCCTGCATCTAATTGCCAAATAATGGGTCACATTCCTAGGGGAATCGATTATTTTGAAAACTTGAATACACTTTTTATGGCCAACAATGGTCTGACAGGAACCATCCCATCAACAACTGGGAAATTATAGAGTCTACAAAGATTGCATCTTGATGGAAACAAGATGGAGGGAATCATTCCAAATGAGCTTTGTCTTTTGACAAAGTTAGGAGAGTTGTTACTCCAAAACAATGGCCTCTCTGGACCAATCCCACCTTGCACAGCAAATATTAGTCTTCTATAGAAGAAGCTACTAGGTTCTAATGCCCTTAACTCATCAATACCCATAAACTTTTGAAGCCTTGAAAATCTAAGTCTTGAATTTATCTTCTAACAATTTGGAGGAAGTTTACCACTGAATATAGGAAAGTTGGAAGTCATAGAAAACATGGATTTATCTTGGAACAAAATCTCGGGAAACATATCGCCATTCATTGGGGCCTTTCAGTGCCTTAGCTCTCTATACCTATCAAGAAACTCATTTGAAGGTACCATTCCACAATCTTTTGGTGATTTGATAGCATTGGAATCTATAGATCTCTCTTATAATAATCTATCTGGCAGCATACCCAAATCTCTTGAGAAACTTAGGTATCTCAGTTATTTGAACTTGTCATTCAATAAGTTGTCTGGAGAGATTCCAAGTGGAGGACCTTTTGCAAATTTCACTGCAAAATCTTTCTTGCATAATGAAGCACTATGTGGAAGCCCATATTTACAAGTCCCACCGTGCAACCATGGTACTAAAAAATCTAATATGAAAAAAATTGTGCTCACATGTGTCGTAGCAGCCACTGTTTTGGTGGCAGTTATTGGATTCTTATATATGCTGAGAAAATGTCAACAAAGTAAAGTGCAGACTCCTGATTCTATTGAATTGTTATCGACCGTGGAGCATAGATTGATTTCATATCAGGAGCTTTGTGTTGCTACAAGTAATTTTAGCAAAGCAAACTTGCTAGGAGTAGGAAGTTTTGGTTCTGTTTACAGAGGAATGCTTCTGGATGGAACAGATGTAGCGGCAAAAATTCTAAATTTGCAAGTTGATGGAGCTTTCAGAAGTTTTGATGCAAAATGTCAAGTGTTGCGAACAGTCCGTCATAGAAATCTTGTTAAAGTCATAAGTTCATGCTCTAACCCTGAGGTAAGAGCATTGGTTTTGAAGTACATGCCCAATGGAAGCCTTGGTAAGTGGTTATATTCTCATAACTACTGCTTGAATTTCTTTCAAAGAGTAAGCATCATGCTTGATGCAGCACTAGCTTTGGAATATCTCCATCATGGTCAGTCCGAGCCTATTGTTCACTGTGATTTGAAGTCAAGCAACGTTCTGTTAGATGAAGACATGGTTGCTTATTTGGGTGACTTCGGCATTTCCAAAATTTTAGTTGAAAATAGGATTGCAACATAAACCCAGAGTTTGGGTACCCTTGGCTATGTTGCCCCAAGTAAATTTTCTTTTCCCCTTCTATATTTGTAATTTTTCTTTTTAATTTTTCATGACTATTTATTCAAATATGTGAAAGGTATATTATATTTAGGGAGACGTGCGTGGAGGTCTTAATAGGTGGATTTATTGTCCAATAGGTCATGTGGTAATTAATGGTATTTTTCATCAAACACTATTGAAAAATATCACTAATTATTAATTTTCAGTGATAGTTTGAAAATTTTGTCACAAAAAAATTACTAATTATATGTTTTAGCGATAATTTTAAAAAAATTTCACAAAAAAAAGTGACTAATTTCAAGAAAATGAAATTTGTAGACTGCACTCATTTTGTGTATAGCCCACATCACAATAAATTTGAACTTACACTTTAGGATAAATTATTTAATAGTCCCTAAAGTTTAATATCTTTTTTTTCGTTTAAGTTTCTAAAGTTTAAATTTTTTTCAATTAAGTCCTTTAATTATTAAATTCAAATCAATTTAGTCCAGAAGACAATATAAAAATGAAAGGGAAAATTATCCGTAGGTCCTGTTTGAAATATGTGTACACTATTTAATCCAAAAACTTTTGAGTGAACCCAAAAGTCATAAACGTTTTCCTCTGTGTGTGTGTTTTCTCTCATTTTTTATGTTTTCCTCTCTCTTTTTTTCTGCATTTTTCTCTCCTTATCTTTGTCATGTCCGACGACTGGTGATCACACCTTCCTTATTCTCTCTCTTTCTAATATATAGTCACTGGTGACCGACGGCCACCATTGATTGGGGTTCACGGGCAACCACCAATTACCGACATCAACTCGTTACTTATCCTCACCGACGGTGAAGAAGATGAGCAGATCTACTCAAATTTGATGTAGATCAGATCTACATCAAATCTGAGTAGATCTACATGAGATCCGACTAGATCTAAACCAAAAATAGTTGTTGGAGTACAATATTCTTTCTATATCTATTCTTTCCTTTGATTTCTCAAATTTTCTACATTTTTTCTATTACGCACGTCTATTTTTCTATTTTAATGAAGAAAAATTTCAAGTTCTGAATAAGTTGTTTTTAAGTTTTAGTTTAAAGCGGTGAAAACTGTAAAATTTTACAGTTTCAGCTTTTTTGGTGCTGAAATGAATCATGCGTTAAAACTGCAAAATTTTGTAGTTTCATAACATTCTTTAGAACTGCAAAATGAATTGTAAAATTTTACAATTTCATAACATGTTTTCCACCTTAATAGAATAATGCTTTGAAACTGTTAAATGTTACAATTTCAAAGCTTACTTTTCGATTTGATCAATGTTACAGATTATTTGCTTAAACCCTACAAAAATTGAAAAATAATATATACTTTTTCACATTGTTGTTTGTTGTTGTTATGTTTTTTAATTATAATTTCTCCATTTTTTTTTCGGGCAATATTCTGAATATTTCGGTGAGTCTCCGATGATGTTCTTGACATTTTTGAGTGACGTTCAGAACACTCCAGTGAACTTCCAGCAGTACTCGAAACACTTCGGCAAACTTCCAGTGATGCACTGGCTTCCTAGTGATGTTGAATATTCCGGCAAGTCTTCAGTGAGTTTAATGGAAGTCGTTGGAGGGAAAAAAAAGGAGTTTTTGGTAACAATTAAAAATATGTAGGATAAATTGGTGCAAGTATTTTGTTTTGGGATTAGATGGATTTTGAACTTTGTGTATGGGACTTATTGGTAAGTGCCCCAAAATAAAACATAAAACCCAAAGATTATATAAAATTGTTATAAGGCCCGAATTTTAATTTATTATTAACCTAATTATATGTTTTAGAATTGATATCAAAGTTTGGTTTATTAGTTTTGCCAATATTAATATATGAGTACTAGATACACTGAAGAAGTCAAATAAAATAATTTAAACAATAATACTGCTCTACAAATAATTATCAAACACAATAATAATCAGGTTATTAAAAGAACTTAATGAAAATCTCAAGGAAAGTCAATTAGAAATTATACATGAAGTTCAACATTTAGATAAAGGTAAACAGTTAACTTTTGTAGAAAATAATACAGATAATTATTCTTATCCATATCTTTACAGGGCAACTCTCCAAGAGAATCTTTTGAATTAATACCACTAGAAAAATAAAGAAATAGATCTAAGTAATTATAATTTAGACGAATTATAAATAATGGCGGAACAAGAAAAAAATAATGAAATGAAATATAAAATAATATTAGAAATATCCTAAAAATAAGATAAAATGGATAATTGTGTATTATAAGAAATAAATAATAGTACAATAGAAATAGAAGTACAAGATGACCTATATAAGTAATTAGAATTAATCAGTTTGAGAGAAATGTACTGTTAGGTATTTATTCTTGGCAATCTCGGTTGACAAAACTCCTTTCAGTTGTACTTGTTTTCGCATTTTTATTTCAGTGAAGCTATGAGTTTTTAGATGTGAATCCAACCCGAATTATGCCTTGCAAAGAGGTTTGTGATGTTAATACTTTTAAGATTGCCACTTCGCTGATTATGAATGAGAATCGTTGCCCGGTCACTTGCCAGTCTAGGGGCGGCACCTTGGCGGTCGGGACAAAGGCACCAGTAGGTCGAGGGCGCCCAAGCAAAATGTAAAATTGCATTCAAAGTTGCATGTCTACCCTTGCTCGCTCGAGCGAAGGAGTTCTCGCTCGAGCGAAGGCTGCGTCTGGCAAAAAACCTGAGAATGATGAATGTACACTCGAGCAAAGGTTATGTGGCTCGAGCGAAACCACTTATGGAAAACATGCGTTTTTGGTTCCTCGCTCGAGCTAGAGAATCTTCGCTCGAGCGAGCTTCGCAATCCCAGATTTCTATAAGTTCGTGTTTCTGTCAGATTTTAAGATTTCTGCTCCAAATCTTCTTTTAGGATATTAAGGTTTATATCTGGGGATATTTTGCTATTTTTTTTTAATGTTTAATTGAGTATTCAACTCGTGGGTTAAGAAGAATACATCAAAGGTTCGTTTGTTCATTCTATACAAAAGAGAGAGTTGTTTTTTGGGAGATTCGGAAGAATTTGAGCCTGAAGCTTTGGTGGATTCTGGAGTGGCTCATCGTCAAAACAATTCCGAGGTGAAGACGGGGTTGGAAGAGACACATAGGGGTTGGTTCAATTTGGGCGTGGATTCGCTAGGTAATTGAGAGTATACCTGTGTAATTCCTTTATGTCTTTTTAGTGGATTGTTTTGTGGCTTTTGCCCATGGTTTTTTTTATCACAATTAGAGGTGTCCAATTGTGATTTTTTCACGTAAAATCGCTGTGTCGATTTGTCTTGATTGTTTGATTGAGATTGTTGTTTTCTGCTTAAAATTGATACATAATCACAAATCAACATATAGAGAATTTCTAGATTTTTCATAAACCAATTATAAAAACACATATGCAAAGAATAATTAAGTTAACAATAAATTAAAATTTGAGTATGATCACAATTTTATATAACCTTTAGGTTTATATTCTATTTTTATATTGTTTTCGGGACTAAATTGATTCGAATTTAATACTTTAGGGATTTAATTGACAAAATTAAAACTTTAGGGACTTAAATGAAAAAAGGTGTTAAACTTGAGGGACTATTATCATAATTTATCTACACATTATTTTGGGCACTTTTTGGGTTATTTGTATCCTCTTCATCAACAATTTATTAAGGACACTAAACATTTTGAAATTTAGAGCTATCAAACTGATATGATGATATAATTAATCTTGTTTGCTTGGTGGAAACTATGGATGTTTGGCAGAGTATGATTTGGAAGGAAGAGTTTCAATGAAATGCGACATATATAGCTATGGAATAATGTTGCTAGAGATATTTACAAGAAAGAGACCCACCGATGAAATGTTTGCTGGGGAACTGAGTTTGAGACAATTGGTAAAAGGATCACTTCCAAACTCAATAGCAGAAGCTGTGGATGGTAACTTAATAAGATTAATAGAAGACAGCGAAAACATGATCGCTTATCTTTTACTAATCTTGGAAGTAGGCTTGGAGTGTTGTGCAGAATTGCCTGAAGAGAGAATTAACATAAAAGATGTGGTAACCAAGCTTAACAAGATTAAATTGCAACTCGTTCGCGACGGACACACTTGAAATGTATGTGTAAAGTCTACTGTGTTCCTGTATTTGTGTATTTCTATAATTCTGTAATTCTACATTTTTTTTGCACTTTGTATTTCTGTAATTCTAAAATTCTGTATTTGTTTATTTCTGTAATTCTGCACTGCGGATAATCATAGGCTTGGCTTGTTATGCATATGTGTACCACCCAATATTGTTTTGAAGATCTCTTGGCAAAATTATTATGAGTCTAGCTTGTCTCTGGACTGGACCGTTTCGTTTCGTTTGGGCCTATGTGACCTATCACAAAGTTTCAATTTTAATAATCTAAACTATTCATTTTTAGACCACTATGTATAGATTATTTATGAAAAAAAATAAGTCGATCCAATAATTATAGCCACATTAGTGAATATTTTTAGACCCCTAGTGAATATATAATATTTATTACATTCCAATACAATAATTTGCGGGAAAAAATTAAATTTAAAATTCAAACATAGCATATTTTAGTTTTAAATTATTGGTTATATTGTTGAACTAGCCTGCTGGTGTACAAAAATTAGCTAACCCCCCAGGAATTGCCGCTGAAAGTGAGGGCTCCTGTTGTGCCTAATAGGGAGTGCTCTGCCTATCCATAGACTCCACCTTGGACCTATTTTAATAATTCAAATTGTTCATCTTATAAAACATGTTGAGAAAATTAATGCAAAAAAATTGAATTTATTGAATATCAGTAACCATAAAATCATATATTTTTGTTTCAAAAAATATGGATAATTTATTCTCAAAATCACATATATGGTTCATTTTTTTTTTAAAGACAAATATGATTTGATCATATGCCAATCGATATCTGATGAAGCTAATCTTTTACATGGATGATCATCTCGATAGAATAAACAAAATAAATAGTTTGAATCATTGCATTACCCGAAGTAGAGCCCTCTAAGGGGCACAAGATGGACCTTCATCCAACCTAATTAGACTATATAAGCAGAGCAAGCAATAAAATGAAACAAAATAAAAGATTTGAGCCCTTCTAATGCCACTCCATGAATTATTTCATTCAGATATTCACAATTTAATTTACTAAATATCGATACGTGGCATATGAGGAACAATATTCAAAGTCTTTAAATTATTTGAGGATCTTAAAGTACGAGAAGTTGGAAGCACAATCAACGATTGTAAATGTTTTGCAACAAAGCAAACAGAGGATCTCGTGGCCAAACTAAACAAAACCATTTTCAGAGTTGCACATGACAACAAGACACAATTCAAGCATATCCACTGCGAAGAAGCTGCAATTTGATATTTCCATAATTGCCAACCATCTTCTGTTCTCAACAAACCACAATCCACAACTTCCATTACTCGGTACGGAAGTGAAGCATTCACCCATTGCTTCAAACTCTGTGCTTCAGAAAACATTTCATCTGTTGGTTTCTTTCTTGTGAATGTTTCTAGCAACATTGTTCCATAGTTGTATGTATCACCTTTGGTTGAAACTTTTCCTTCAGAACTATACTTTGACAAGAAGAATGACAACAAAAATAAAAATAAAGAAGTTCTTAGAGCGTCTTTGATGTCTATAGTAGTTGTCATTGCTATAGGTAGAGAAAAAGTAAGTTTAACTGCAGTTGCCTAAAAAAAGAAATTACACTTCTCCTATTGAAACATGGTTGCCAAATTTTAACATTTTGAATACTATAGCACACCAAATATCAGTATTCAACATGAGAGATGGTCTTATAATTTAAATATATATATATATTCTGTTAGGACTTGTTTAGATTTGAAAGAATTATCATTTTTTTTCCTAGGGAGGTAATTTGAATATAGTCAGAAATTCAAAAGAGCAACACATATTTACACAAAATTGTTTGGGGGTATTTATTTATTTATATTTTTTATTTATTTATTTATTTATTTTGGGGGGGGGGGGGGTGTGTGTGTTGTTGGTTGGATATTTGGTGTACTAGTATAGAGTTATACTTACACAACCAAGCCCATAATTTTCTTATTTGGATAAATTGCACTTACCTTCCCTGCGGTTTCTAACAAATATAGGGACTTCCTCTGTAGTTTTAATAATTATAGTAACCTCCCCTACTTTACCTGACAATGTTAAGATTCTCTTATTTTTTGACTGTCATTTACACACTTCACTAAACTTACTGATGTCATCAAAGCTAAACACTAGGTTATCTACAACTATTAAAACTCATCTTAATTTATTCTTATTTATTTATTTCATAGTATTACTCTAATCAAAATTTCAGTTTACAGTGAGGTGAACACTAGAAGCATAAACAATTAATTAGCCAAACAATAACAAAGAAACATGTTTGGTTCTCTTTTAGAATCACAATTCCAATCAAAAAATTTCAAATTTTTTTTCAAAACTCATAACTAAATACACAATTCAAAACTCAATTCAAAAATTATTTTCAAAACTCATAGCCAAACACACAATTTAAAACTCTTTTCAAAACTCAAGACCTTTTTTCAAAATCCTATTTTAAAAGAAAAAATTTCAAAAAATATTTTTTTATTTTATTTTTTAAAATTATTTTTAGAATTATGATTTGAGTGTAGAGCCGTATTTTGAATTATAAGTTTTGAATTGAGTTTTGAAAAGAGAAATTTTATTTGATTATAAATTTTGAAAAAAAGCATATAACTGATTAATTGCTAAAGTCTTTTGTTAGTCTTTGTATAACTTAAAAGTGGTTAATTTTTCAATATATATATATATATATGTTTTTATGTGAGCTTAACTTGGATCACAGCTAGTTGGTTTTGATTGGTAAGTGTAAGCTTAAGTTAGGCTTCCATTACAAATATCCCATGTTCTTGTCCATCAGTATAGAAATAGGAAGGGTAAACTACATTCACCCCTCCTAAAGTTTCTGACAAATATAAAAATCTTTTTTGTGGTTTGAATAATTACACAAACCTTTTTTACTTTAACCGACATTGTTCAGATTTCCCAATTCCATCAAATTAGAACAAACGGTATTACTTGTATAGAGTAAATAACCTTCTTACCCTTCTTTTTTAGCACAAAAAGACGCTAATACCCTTGTCCTCTCTGTTTACATTATACATTAATTAAATTATAAATTATTTTTTTAGGATCTATTACTCTTATTACCTTTGCTTTTTTTGGATTTTATTTTTTAAAATATTAAAAAATGTTTAAGAAATTTTTATTTTTTTATTTTAAATATATAATTTTTATTTAAATATATATTTTTTCAATATTTTAGTTTATTTTGTAAATATTTTAATTTTTTTTATTTTAATATTTTAAACTCAAAACACAACTTCACAATCAAATTGTAATCAAACATATAACTCAAACTCAATTCAAAAATTATTTTCAAAACTCATAACCAAACACACAACTCAAAATTCAATTTAAAACTCTTTTCAAAACTCAAAACCAAACTTTTTTCAAAACCCTATTTTAAAAGAAATTTTTTTTTTAAATTTATGTTATTTTATTTTGTAAAATTATTTTTAGAATCATGATTTGATAGTGAAATCATATTTTGAGTTATGAGTTTTGAAAAAAGAAAATTTGTTTGGTTATAAGTTTTGAAAATAGTTTAGAGTTGTATTTTAAAAATTTTTGGATTTATTTTTTTAGGGTAAATATTTTATATTTTAAATATTTATTTATTTATTTTAATGTGCATTATATTTCATACACTTATGTGCTGTATTTTTTAAAATATTTTAAATATTAAAAAATTTAAAAATTTTATTTTTTTATTTTAAATATATAATTTTTATTTTACATATTTTATTTTATTTTATAAATATATTTTTAAATATTTTAATTTTTTCTGTTATGTGTTTGGTAATGATTTGAGTGTAGAGTTTTGAAAGTAGTGTAAAGTTTCAAGTTATGTGTTTGGTTTTGAGATTTGAAAATAATTTTTGAATTAAGTTTTGAGTTATATGTTTGATTACGATTTGAGTGTGAAGTTGTGTTTTGAGTTTAAAATATTAAAATTAAAAAAATTACAATATTTACAATATTTAAATAAAAATTATATATTTAAAATAAAAAAATAAAATTTTCTTAAACATTTTTTAATTTAAAAAAAATTAAATCCAAAAAAGCAAGGGTAATAAGAGTAATAAATCTTAAAAAAATAATTCATAATTTAATTAATGTATAACATAAACAGAGAGGACAAGGGTATTAGCGTTTTTTTGTGCTCAAAAGGAAGGGTAAGAAGGTCATTTACTATATACAAGTAATACCGTTTGTTCCAATTTGATGGAATTGGGAAATCTGGACAATATCAGTTAAAGTAACGAAGGTTTGTGTAATTTTTCAAAGCACAAGAAAGATCCTTATATTTGTCAGAAATCTTAGGAGAGGTGAATGTAATTTACCCTTCCTATTTCTACACTGATGGACAAGAACATGTAATATTTGTAATGGAAGCCTTAGTTAAGCTTACACTTACCAATCAAAACCAACTAGATGTGATCTAAGTTAAGCTCACATAAAAAAAATTATATGCATCTATATATTGACAAATTAACCACTTTTAAGTTATACAAAGACTAACAAAAGACTTTAGCAATTAATCAGTTATATGCTTCTGAAAGTACATGGGAGAAAAAATAATGCAGCTGAGGGCGCCCAACGTCTTCGTTTGCATTGTAGTCTTGTTTGGTGCTAAAATCTTTGCAATGCCAAAGTCAGCAAGAAGTGCAACCATTTCATTGTCTAACAGAACGCGGAATAATAATATTTAAAAAAATCATACTATTATGACTTTAGTTAAATTAAGGGGTGGTTTGAGATGATCTAAATAAATGTAATTTTTGATTTTTTATGAAATATGGGTTAAGTGTAATTTTTGACTTTTTATGAAATATGGGTTGGGTTTGAAGCGATGTGGTAGAGAGGTGATGTGACCTAAATAGGATAGTGACTTTTTTGACTTTTTGAGATTATGACAAACAAGGCTTAAGATTTATCTTATTATATAAAATAGTTAAATTAATGCTTGGAAAAAAAAAATCATAGTTAATAAGTTTTGGGAACAAATATCTATTTAGGAGGAAATATAACACTTCAAATGTTTAACAATAATAATAATATATTTAATTTTATAGTTATATATGTTAAAATGAAATTTAATTTAAAATTAGGGGACATTATGTTTTACCAAAATATAACAATGTAATTATTAAGTTAGTTGGGCCAAAGTGAAATTTAGGTGAAAGGTGACAATTTGGCTGGAGACCTCCATATTGAGCCACCTGTGCAAGATTCTGATTACAAAACAAGATAAGAGTGTGGGTCATTGCTTGGCTCAAGTATATAAGGAAGTTACAGTAATAAGCAAATGCAACAACAAACTCAACGAAAATAATAAATTAGCAGAAGTGGCAAGCAAAGAGAGGGGTCTCAGAAAGACCAGAGAAAAATAATATGGAAATAATAGGAATCAATATTAAAATTAATATTAAAGTAAGTTATATTATACCTTTTTTTTTAACGAAGTTATATTATATCTTGAGTAAGTATAAATTGTTTTATTATTTTATGAATTGTTTTATGCAAATTATGTTTTATAACTTATATTAATATTTTAACTATGTTATTTATTTTATAAGCCCTATTTGTTTAAAAATGAAAACTCATGGATATAACTGTTTATTAAATGTGTTTTTGAGCAATTATTTTATAAGTATCACCACAGAAGTCCTATGCCTTAGAGGACTTAAATAACCATTGACCCTCTGAATTCTCACTTTAGTAACCTTTTAACGGTTTCATGCCTTGGGAGATTTAAATAAGTATTGACCTTTTGATTAGTCACTTGGTGACTCTTTTCGTCATGAATCCATTGATCTTATGTTTTGTCTGTTCTATTGTCACTTTTGTGACCCTCTAAAAGTCCCATGCATGGGGACTTAAATATCTGGCCTTCTGAATGTCCCATACATGGGGACTTAAATATCTAGCAAGTCTCATGCCTGGGAAACTTAAATATCTATTGACCCTATGTTCTGTTCTGTATCGTGGTTATGGTTATTTTGCATATATGTTTTCTGCTTTGTTATTTAAAATGATTTTCTAATATGAAACTATTCTTTGTTTAGCCAAATAATTATCCATGGTGACTTTTATACCCTTATGCTCTCAGTATAATATTTCTCACTCTGCCATGTGCTTATAGCTGTTAAATTCTTTTAGGTGAAGTGGCAAGACCAATGCGAGGGGTAGATACAAGACACTTTGTAAATATAGTCTAGCTCTAGCAATGTCAATAAATAAAAGCTCCAATGTATATTTTTAATTAAAATAAATATTTGGCTGCCCTTTTTATTTTACTCTACTACATTATTAATTTGTTATGACCTTAATTTTTGACTTGTCGTGACATCTAACCTCTGGGTACCAGATTTGGGTCGTGACAAGAACATTGCTAGGCTTCAAATCACAATGAACGACAGGCTCTGCTTGCTCGTGATGGAGATATTCCAAAGCCAATGCAACATCAAACATAATACTTACTCTCTGAAGAAGATCCAAGCAGTAGTTATGAGAATACAACCACTTCTTAAGGCTTTCATTAGGCATATTGAAGAACCAAAACTCTTAATTCTGGATTGGAATATGTACTAATGACTTTAACAAGGTTCCTATGGTGAACTGCACTCAAAACACTACATTCTGCATCAAAACTTTTGAAACTCAACTTGCAAATTTAAACTTTTACCACTATTATTTCTCCATCAGAAAGTACTCCTGTGTATACCGAACTATAGCTTCCTAAACCAAGCAAGTTGGCTCAACAAAAGTTGTTTGTAGCCTGAGAAAGCTCCTAATATGAAATCATTTTATGCTCAACTACAACAAATAATCCAAGTGAATTCAAATTTGTTGGAGTCCTTCCTTAATACATATTCTAGATGAAGAAGGGAGTAACAGAGATTAACGCTAATGAAATGGTAGGCACAATGATTTCAATAAGCAATTTTGCTCTCGATTTTTACTTTCTATGTCTTGTACAAGGTGGAACATGTAAAGTTGGTGCACCACAGAGTGCTACATTTTTTTATAAAACTCTCTGCTGTGAGGTTCTTAAAGGGCCCTTGTCTTGAAATTTCCCTTGATAATCTATTGAAAGACAAATTCAAGTATTTGAGATGTGAGAGTGCCTCAAAAGCCTTAGGTATAGCTGCTGATAGATTATTGTGGGATAGATCCAAGAAATCCAATGTTATCAAGTTTCCAAAGGATTCTGGTAATGAATTTCTTAACAGATTAAGAGAATTAAGGCTTTGAAAAGCTACTATAGCACTAGGAATCTCACCTGAAATATTGTTTGAAGATAAATCTATGCTTTCCAAAACTTTTAATGCCTTAATGTTTGGATCGAGGCTCCCGCCTAGCAGATTGGATGACAAATCTAAATTCAAGAGATTTTCAAGGCTTCATAGACTCAATGGTATAGATGAGTTCAATTTATTAGAAGTTAGGAACAGTGTCTGCAAGTGACTATGATTTCCAGTGCAATGAGGGATCGAACTAGAGACCTTGTTATTTTGGAGATAAATTTCTCCCAAGTTGCTTAAAAGACATATCTCATCAGGAATGGGACCTTCAAGCTCATTACCATCTAAATACAACCATTGCAAGCCTTTCATTTCCCCAATTGTTGACCGAATAGTTCCATGAATATTGTTGTCACTAAGTGCAAGAAGATTCACTTTTAAGGAACCAATCTCTTTAGGGATTTCACCCTTTATCTGGTATGCATCTGCAATAAAAATATTGTACGCTGCTTGAAAGGTTCTTGATGGATTTGGGTATGATTCCCCCCGATGGATTATCAAATATAATCAAGTACATCAAAGAGTTGCAATTTGTCATATCTATCAAAAAACTAATTTTAGAACTTCTTGTTCTATTGTTAGTTGATTGGGTTGCAAAAAAAGCTTTTCAAAGATACTCAAATGGCCAAAAATTATGGGTATCGGCCCTATAAATTAGTTAGAAGGCAGGACAGTTTATTGAGTTCTGAGCAATTGGACAAATACAGTGTGATTTTTCCACTGAGTTTATTAAATTCTACCCCGAATTTTTTAAGATTAGGATGCGAAAGCCTAGTATTCGAAGGAAGATTTCCTAATAAGCCATTGTTTGTGATGTAGGGTAAGATTTTAAGGATTTTTATATTTTTAGTTTTAATGTTTTTGATATATTATTTGATTAGGATCACTACAAGAAAATACACTTTTGGCGACTAAAAAATTAGTCGCCAAAAGTATTGATTTTAGTCACTGAAATACTTTGCCGACCAAAAATTTTGGTCGCTGGCATTGTCGGGGATAAATCGTCACCGAAGGTATTAGCAACTAAAGAACATTTCGTCGCCAAAAGTACTACAAAAATACTGACTAATATGTTAGTAGGCAAAAGTAACAGGTATTAGCGACGAAAAGAGCCTTAGTCGCTGATGACTCACATTAGCGACTAACATATTAGTCGCCCAAAGGGTGCATTAATTCGTTTAATTTACATCTTTAGCTACTAAATCTTTTGTCGCAAAAACTTAAAATATCTACGGCGACAAAATTAGTGGTCGCCAATAGTGCTATTTCAGCTACTAAATGTTTAGTCGCGGAAAGGTTCATTCTTGTTTGGCTACTACACAGGTTAGTCGCCTATGCTTTTTTTATTATGTTTTGGCAACTAAAAACTTTAGTCGCCAAAAGTGTTTTGAGTTTTAGCTACTAAGCAGTTAGTCGCCAAAAGTGTTTTCGATTTATTTTGGCTACTAAATATTTAGTCTCCAAAAGATTTATTTCTTTTTTGGCTACCAATTGTTTTGTCACAAAAAACGTCATTTTATATATATATATATATATTTCATTTTAATAAATTTTGTCAAAACTTGTATGTATCCACCGCAACCTGTAATAGGTATACAACCTATATATATTATCACCTATTCCGTAATGCATGTTTCACTTACAACCATCAAACAAAAAAGAACACCTACTAATGTAAACTTATATACAAACCAACTATATATATTCCAATTACAAATAATAACGTCATACATTCCAAATACGTTACCAAAACAATGTCCTCCGTACACAACATTTGTACTATACTACGCATTGTAATGACCATTTGCCAAGGTACAAATTACCATAGTAATATGTACCACGACAAAAGGTAATCTATATATATACCACCAGAGCAATTAATACAAGCTCCAAAAATACTATGTACCTCGCCATAAATTATATGTATGATGCATCCAAATTCCACGGTCCATTGATTCTATACCATCAGAGCAATTAATAGAAGCTCCAAAAATACTATATACCTTGCCAAAAATTATATGTACGATGCATCCACAGTCCACACAAAAAGTATAGGACGACAAAAAACTTCCCAAATTTGCAAAACTATGAATTATTTTCCGGACAAAAAAATAGAAGATCCACATGTCAATGCCAAAAGCCATCTACACAACAAAAATTACACCCATTAGTTCCGTTGTAAACAAAAATTGTAAACAAAAAGTTATAGCTATCTACAAAACACAAATTGCAAGGATGTGTAGACACTTCATTTTTGACCGACCTTAAGACTTGGGCTCTACTAATGGCTTACTTGATGATGTAGGCTATGCTATAGAAGGGTCGATTTCTTAAGCGAAAGGAGAGTCAAATCCTAACTTCACAACCCATTGTGGACCAAAGCTATTTTGAATGGTTTTTAAACCTTAAAATCCTCTCTTTCAAAATATTTTTGAAAAGAAGTTTCTACGATGTTCCGAGGCTCGCATTTTGTCAAATGTTGCGCTTTTCAAATAAACCGAGCAAGGACAAAGTGGAAATGAATAAAAGAGAGATGAAATCTTTGGAAAATCCTTCAAAGCACCTTGTTTAGGGGTGTGGAGTTGAAGAAAAGAGGAGAAGAGGGAAGAAACCAAGTTGAGGAAAAAGTTGGGTATGAATCGTTAAGAGAGAGACGAGCAGTCCTCATTAAATCAGGCCTATCTTTTTGTATACTTGGATTTAAGCTATGAGGCCACCACCGTTGGAAATAAGACTTCTGGGGCTTCATTTTTCATTCAAGAATCTCCTCAAACCGAGTCCGGATGGGAGAGATATGGTTGGTTGAAGTTGGGCATCATTCCTGTTGGACCGAAACTAAGCGGCTTCACCAAAACATGCATAACTTTTTGTACATTTGAAATTTTGATGCAAGGATGCCACCATTGGAAATCTTATTTCCAGGGCTTCAATTTGTACACATGAATGACCTGAAAAGGAGTTCGTATGAAGGAGTTATGCCCATTTGAAGTTGGGCCTGAAAAGCATATTTTGTTGGCCGATCGGCCAAAAAAGTAGCAGAAAAGTGGCAAATCGGCACCAAAGATGGCCGATCGGCTAAGAGTGACCCAAACTCAATTTTTTTGAAGATAGTTCATCTCCAGCTATTCCACACAACCTCCAACTGTCCCATACTTAGATATTTTTGACCAAACTCTTGCCTTTTGCTATATATGGAGCCAAATATCTCATTTCTAAAGGGTTAGAACTTCTTAAGCAAGTTTGAGAGCTTCTCTCACTAAAATCCCTCTCTCTCTCTCTCTCTCTCTCTACAATTTTCAGAGTTTTGATCTCTGCCTCTCTCTCTAAAGCCTTTCTTTCTTGCCCTTTGGTGCATAGAAATGCATAGAAGTAGAGAAATACAACTAGTTTGCCTATGCATCCTTGATCAAAGTTGTCTATCTTTGGGAGGAGGTTTCTTGAAGCTTACTTGGGACTTTGTTTGAGCTCCAAAAGGTGTTTTGGCTCAGATTTTGGGCTGTTTTTGCAGCTGTACATCAAGGGTAAGATCTCCCTCCCTTTAAGCTTGTTTTACACACTTGCTTGGCCATCTTTTCACACTACTTCGGGGCTATTTTTTGGGGTGGTGTTGAAATACAAAAACCTCTATTTTTTCTTTATTTTTCAGTCCTAAAAGTCTTGGTTTGTGCCTTGGTTGGCTAGGGGGTTGTCCTCCCTTTTGTTTCTTGGCTTGTAAGGCCTTGTGAGCTAACTTTCAAACATTTCAAACAACTTCTTTTTGGCCTTAGAATCACTGAAATCCAAAGGGTTTTCAGTGGTAAAAACCCTATTTTGAGGGCCTAAATAGGAGAGGGTGGCCCCTCTTCTCTTGTCTTGCTTGCTAGTGTTGATGGCCAACCAAATGAGCATGTGTTTTTACTTCTTTATGGCTTTGTTTAGGTTCATTTTTGTGACTTATCAGACCTGCCATAACTCTTTTTTTGGCTGTCTTGGTCACCTCTTGCATGCTTATTGCACTTGTAGTGTAAATCCTTTTTGCTAGCCTTGTTAGCCTTACAAAGTAGCATGCTTTTGTGGTTTGGATTAGCTTAGTTCAAGCATGTTTTTGGTGTTATTTTGACACGTTATAACTCTAATTTTGATTGGTGGACTCACTCCTTGCATGGTTTATACACTTGTACTGTATTTCTCACGAACTAGTCTTGTATGCTTCATGAAGTAGCATGCCTTTCTAGTATGATTTGATTCTATTTCAGCATGTTTTTGGTGATGTTTTGCCATGTCATACCTCTGTTAAGGTTTGGTTTGGTTTGGTTGGCCCTTGCATGCTCCATGCACTTGTAGTGCGATTCCATGAATTAGCCTAATGTGTATCATGCTTTAACATGCCATTCTAGCATGATTTTGGCTTAACTCTAAGAAGCTTTTGGTTATGTTTTAGCATGCTTGAGCTCTGATTTTTGTTGTTTTGGTCATGCATGCCATGATTTGTATAGCTATGGTTCATTCTAGCTTGTTAGCTTTGTGCATCAAGTCCACTAGCATGCATTGTTTGACCTATTTGAATGATTTGGCATCATTTGTTATGTGATTTCAGAGCATTTTTCATTGCCATGCACTCACATCTTCCGCTCTTTCAATGCATTGAAGGGTTGGTCCTTTATGCCTTGAACATGGGTCATTGAGCATGCCACCATCCTTAGGCCTTCGAGCTATCATTTCAGTGTATTTTTGGTCTTGTTTTGCCATAATATAGCTCTGATTTTTGTTGGTGAATCCATCTCATGATTGGTTTTGTTGGGTGTAGTGCAATCCTCTTTATTGGCCTTATATGCGTCATGTTTTGTGCTTGCCATGCTAGCTTGTTTTGGCCTCATTCCATGCATGTTTTAGACTCATTTCGGCATGATCTAGGACTGTTTTGGTTGTCCTTGGCCCTTTGGGGTTTGATTCATGTGGCCTTGGTACAAGTTCCTTGGCTGGCCTTAAGCTTTGGACCTCCTTGCGTGCTATGCTTGTATTATGTGCATGATTTGGCATCATTCCTCACATGATTTCAGAGCTTACTTCATTGCCACATTCTCATGTTTGTCATTCCTTGCTCATGTTTAAGAGTTGTGCTCCTATGCCTATATGATGAGCCAATGCATGTGCATGCATTTTCTTACTTTTCATGCCATTGTTTCATCATCTTGGCCACTGATTTGGGCATGATTGAGATCTGTCCATTTTAGTTTAAGTCCATTTTGTATGTTGTTGCATGCTTGTCGCATTGCAATTGCTGCATTGCTTGGTACATTGCATGTTGTTGCATGCTTGGTACATTGCATGTTGTTGCATACTAGTTGCATTACATAACATTGTTGCATACTTGTTGCATACCATGTTGTTTACATGTTTAGGTTGCATTGCATTGTTTGCATGCCAATAGCTTTGTTAGGTTGTGCATGCACTGCATTGTATTTGGTTTGGGTGTTAAGCCAAACACGAGGAACGAGGGATGTTTTATACTTAAAGTGATGAAACGTGCCTCAATTCTCGGTCGCCGACCCTCTTGATCATGCATGATAGAGATTAAGGCATTTGTGTGTTTTTGTGCATTCACGTGCTATTGATTTGTGCAACTCGGCCTCTTTGGCCATCATGCATCGAAATGCGTGATTGATGACTTGAGAGCCGAGCACTACACACCTTTGAGCCTTAGACATGATAAGGGGTGTAGTTGCACACACATTTTCTTGCAAATACATTGCCATGCCTCTGTTTGTGCTCTGTTGTAGCAAAAAGGAGAGTTTGCAGGAAGAAGTGGCCGATCGGCTATCTAGTGTGCCGATCAGCTATCAATAATTGGCCGATAGTCTCAAAATTGGTCGATGACCGTTATCCTTTGGCCGATGGCCATACCTCTTGGACAATGACCTCTCAACATATCCATGAGGTGGATCAGAAGTGTTTTGGAGATTGGCACAACTTTCAGAAGTCTAAAATAGTGCAAACAGAGGCAACATGAAGCATGGTAACGGATTTCCGAGCAAAGCCGACTGAGCATGCATCATTTTCTTCCTCAAATAGAGCTGGAACAGCTTAGTTTAATTATTTACTTGCCAGTTAACATTTATTTTTGGTAACTTAATTAATTTGTTGATTAATTAAAGTGATGTAATAATTAGTTGTAGCTAGTTATTCAATTTGATTATGTAATAATTAGTCTAATTAGATAATTAGATTAGTTGCTTACCTTAGCATAGCTAGCTTGTATTATTTATTTGGACCCTCCGTTGAGAGGGCGAATTTTGTAATAAGTGTGTGTGAGTGTGTGAATGTCTTCCAACCCCACGTCTTTCTCCATTTTACTTATCCACTTACAATGGTTAGTTCTAGGTTATGTTTTGATTAGCATCCTTATGCTTGCATGTTTTGCATTCATTCATTTGTCTTGCATGCACCGGGCTCGGCGCATCATACAAACTGCATTGTATTTCAATACGTTTACTTGAATACGTGTTCAACAGCATGTTATCAAGTTGCATTCACATGACATCTTAGAATAGCCGAGCCTATTTTAGTTGCATTTTTGCATGTGTTGCATTAGGCATCTTAACATAGTTAGGATCATGCATTGATTACTAACTAGTTGTTGTTTTAGCTCGGAGTACACTGTAAGTGTTTATGCTTTAGCATCCCCGCATGTGTGTTATTGATTGCCATGACAGCATGCTTGCCATGAAGCTATTTTCTTAAATGATATAACTGTCTAAATGCCTGTGGGTGAAGGTCGGATTGCTTGAATTGGAACAATTCATCGAAATGCGAGTTTTAAGCCCATTTGAGGGTGGCAAATCCACATCTTAGCCTACTTGCGAGTAGCACCTTCAAACCATTTTCAAACAAACAAACATGAAATGTTTTGTTCCAATTTAGGCGATCTAGTCTATACTTGTATGCCGCGCGCATCACATAGTAAGCTAGCTAATAAACCGGAATAGGAACACATGTGTTTTCAGAAAACAAAATATCATGGTAGTAAAGGCCGATCTTTGATCGGGCGAGCGGGGGTGCTCATTGCATGACCTTCCCCTCTTGTACCCAGGTTCTCAAGCCGAGGCAACTTTGGTGAAGACGGACACGTGGCCTTAGGCACGAGTCAGGGTTTCCTAAATTTCTCAAAATAAAATATTTAGGTGGCGACTCTGTATCTAGCAAAGCAATCCATGTTTGGCACTTCTTTATTGAAATCGATTTTCCAAAACGATTTTCCGGATTTGGACTCTTTGGTGATTTATTGGTCTTGCATTGCATTTTGCGAGATTAAATTCAAAACCGTGACATTAAGTCTGAACTGTAGTAGCTGATGAACAAAACGGATTTCGCGTCATTCGCGCGCGAAACGGTGACGTTCGGGCACGTCTACAGGATGTCAATTGTAATTAAAATTGTATTTAACTATAGTTTGAATTTAGAAATTTCAATATAGTTTCTTTACACTTTAAATTGTATTTAAAGTGTAAATTTAAAGTGCAAAGAAATTTCCCAAGTCAAGCATTAGGCCCAAGTCACGTTTAGTCTAATGTATAAACATATATATATTTTATTCATAAATGTACATATATAGAGATGCTTATAGAACATATATATTTGTAAGCTTTAATATATATAAGCTTTAATATATTTTTATAAGCTTTCTAGCTTTTCTCACGCTAACTCCCTACAGTTGTTCGGGGGCTGCTTTCAATTTTCGGCCCTCGAAGGCCTTTTCGGCTAAGTTTATGACGTTTTTCACGCCAACTCCCAACATACACGTGCTAATTACGCCCCGTCTGTCTGCACAAGTCCTATTTGACACAAGGAAGCTACACGTGCCATCCCTACAATGTTTCGGGGGCTGCTTTCAAATTTCGGCCCGTAAAGGCCTTTTTTGGCTAACTTTATGACGTTTTTCACGCCAACTCCCAACGTACACGTGCTAATTATGTCCCGTCTATCCCCACAGGTCCTATTTTACACCTGGAAGCTACCCGTGCCAACCGTACAGTGGTTCGTGGGTTGCTTTCAATTTTCGAGCCTCGAAAGCCTTTTTTCGGCTAAGTTTATGGCATTTTTCACGCCAACTCCCAACGTACATGGGATAATTACGTCCCATCTATCCCCACAGGTCCTATTTTACACTAGCAAGCTACCCGTGCCATTCATACAGTGGTTCAGGGGCTGCTTTCAATTTTCGGGCCTCGAAGGCCTTTTTTTGAGTAAGTTTATGGCGTTTTTCACACCAACTCCCAATGTACACGTGCTAATTATGTCCCGTCTGTCCGCACAGGTCCTATTTTACACCAGGAAGCTACCCGTGCCATCCCTATAGTGGTTCGGGGGCTGCTTTCAAATTTCGGCCCTCGAAGGCGTTTTTCGGCTAACTTTATGGCGTTCACCACGCCAACTCCCAACGTACCTGTGCTAATTACGTCCCATCTATCCCCATAGGTCCTATTTTACACCAGGAAACTACCTGTGCCAACCGTATAGTGGTTCGTGGGCTGCTTTCAATTTTCGAGCATCGAAAGCCTTTTTTCGGCTAAGTTTATGGCGTTTTTTACGCTAACTCCCAACATACACATGCTAACTACGTCCCATCTGTCCGCACAGGTCCTATTTGACACAAGGAAGCTACCCGTGCCATCCCTACAGTGGTTGGGGGGCTGCTTTCAATTTTCGGCCCTCGAAGGCCTTTTCCGGTTAAGTTTATGGCATTTTTCACGCCAACTCCCAACGTACACGTGCTAATTATGTCCCATCTGTCCCCACAGGTCCTATTTTACACAAGGAAGCTACCCGTGCCAACTATACAGTGGTTCGTGGGCTGCTTTCAATTTTCGGGCCTCGAAGGCCTTTTTTCAGCTAAGTTTATGGCTTTTTTCACGCCAACTCCCAACGTACACGTGCTAACTACGTCCCGTCTGTCCGCACAAGTCCTATTTCACCCAAGGAAGCTACCCGTGCCATCCCCACAGTGGTTGGGGCGCTGCTTTCAATTTTCGGCCCTCAAAGGCATTTTTTGGCTAAGTTTATGGTGTTCACCACGCCAACTCCCAACGTACACGTGCTAATTATGTCCCGTCTGTCCCCACAGGTCCTAATTTACACCAGAAAGCTACCTGTGCCAACCGTACAGTGGTTCGTGGGCTGCTTTCAATTGTCGATCCTAGAAGACCTTTTTTCAGCTAAGTTTATGACGTTTTTCACGCCAACTCCCAACGTACACGTGCTAATTACGTCCTGTCTGTCCCCACAGATCCTATTTTACACCAGGAAGCTACCCGTGCCATCCATACAGTGGTTCAGAGGCTGCTTTCAATTTTCGGCCCTCGAAAGCCTTTTTTCGGCTAAGTTTATGGCCTTTTTCACCCCAACTCCCAACGTACACGTGCTAATTACGTCCTGTCTATCCCCATTGGTCCTATTTTACACCAGGAAGCTACTCGTGCCATCCCTACAGTGGTTCAGGGGCTACTTTCAATGTTCGGCCCTTGAAGGCCTTTTTCGGCTAAGTTTATGGCCTTTTTCACGCCAACTCCCAACGTACACGTGCTAATTACGTCCCGTCTGTCCCCATAGGTCCTATTTTACACCAGGAAGCTACCCGTGCCATCCCTACAGTGGTTCGGGGGCTGCTTTCAATTTTCGGCCCTCGAAAGCCTTTTCCGGCTAAGTTTATGGCGTTTTTCACGCCAACTCCCAACGTACACATGCTAATTACATCCCGTATGTCCTTATAGGTCCTATTTGACACGAGGAAGCTACCCGTGCCATCCCCACAGTGGTTCGGGGGCTACTTTCAAATTTCGGCCCTCGAAGGCCTTTTTTCAGCTAAGTTTATGGTGTTCTGGTAAGACGACATTTTACATAGGAGACTAACTGAACTAATATATTTTTCCAATATGACAATAATGAAGCTCATAATTGTCCAACGTATTGAACATGGTCAATAAGGGGAAATAGACTCGGAATTATTTTGATTACAATCCAAATAAAATCATGATTCAATGTTGACAACTCCTAATGCACAATGAGGGTTTCATTAATTTATTTCACGTATTAGCATCCTTTTTAGGCAACAAAAATGACAATTGTATAGTGGAATTATTAAGACATGGCAAACAAAATACTTGTGAAATGTAAATATTGTTAAACAATTGGGTATATAACAACTAAAATTGTTGTCCACTAACAGACCCCAAAACTCTAGAAACAATGACTAGGTTCATTGTACATAGAAGCGTTACAAAAATATATACCGATTGACTCGACTAAAACCTACCAACTGTTTCTAACTTAAAAAATTCAAATAACATTTTAGTTTTCTAAAAAATTGGTTTTTTGTACCTTTCAGTGCTCTCAATTTGCATTGTATCTTCACAGCTCTTCTCTCTCTCAAACTCATCACTATGAACCAATAATGGCTTGCATGCACTTTAGACCAGTCTAGTTGTACTAGTTATATTGTACTAAATCAAAATTCATTCCAATTTCACTTGGTTTATTCAATTAGTCTTAAATTTGAAATGACATTCAATTGGATATCACTGCTAATATAGTAACTAACCTCATATTCATAGGCTCATCGTATTTGCTTTTGGGGAACTTCATATTTCATTGAAATCATGTGGTTACCTTATGGAAATCACATTATGATCCTTTGTGTAATGTATCCAAACACCAGGTCGGCTGCTACAAAGTCTACTCACATTATGCCTCAAAACCTATTCAAAGCACATAACAACAAAAATTTTCATAGCAACTTCAGAAAACAATTCTATGTCAATATGATCCATATATTTTTGTAGAAGTTGCACTAGCATGTCAATAAAATTCTGTTTACCGAATAGTAGGATGACCATCTAAACCCTCTAAGAGGGTTGTGAGCTGTGACACCATGTTGTTCAGATGATTGAGTTGTACTTGTTGTGCCTCCCGTGCTTTTTTTTCTTCATCGACCTGTTTGATCAGCTGCTCTCTTTCCCTTATAATTTCCTCTCGATTTCCAGGAACCATGGTACCTATGTGCCTAAGAATTAAAGAAAGTTATCCAAAATTCAGAAGTAGAAGAAGAAGAAGAAGAAGCTACCTGTGTGCCTAAGAATTAAAGAAAGTTATCCAAAATTCATTCCAACAACTACAAATATGCTGTCATTTAGTATGTGTACTTAGAATTAAAAAAGAGGTTCAGCTCTAGAGCAAACATGAAAATGAAACAGGCCACCAATTTGTATTCAAATCACACTCACTTTGCAAGGGTTAAAGAAACCATTAAAACCTAGAGCATTTAGATTTCAAAATTCCTTAGCATTTCTGATCCTTTAACAAGCTAGAACTGAATTTTCTGATGACCAAACTTCAAAAAACTGAATAGCATGCAACAATTTATACAGAACTCATGGAATTACCAATTGGTCAAACAGCTGCATTACATGCAAGCAGGTGAGGTGGATCAAAGTCAGAATTGAAAGAGAAAGAAACACAGGTATTAACTCACGAACCTCATGACTTACCATTTGGTCAAGCACTTAATTAAAAAACTAAACGACAATAAGTCCATGAAACATTTGTAAGACTATGTAACACCTTACCTTATCAAGGAGAGTCTTGCCAGTTCCAGGTGCTCCAGTCAAAAGAATTCCCTGTAAATTTATGTATTATATTTAGTAAAACCAAAATACAAGAACAAGCAAAGCTATTTCGAAAAGTGAAATGGGATTTCCTTCAATAGTATGTGATCCCAGATGTATTAAGGAAAGAAAGCCATGACAATTAGGCACTACATGTCAAAGTATCCAACACAATTTTTCCTTCAAAATATATTTTCAAAGAAAACAAAGCCATGACAATTTTTCTCCAAATTCTACCCCTATTTTGATTGTTCCTGACAGATCTGAAGAAAAAATTACTATTTCTATCCCCCAAACTAAGCCTCTAAATCCTAGATTTTTTATGTGCTAACCTTTCCTCAACCTGGCAGAGATTGATGTAATTCTTGCACAATGCGATCTCAGTAGTTTGAAGATTAAGGTTCAAAGGGTCTTTATCTAACTTGATTTGAATATTATGTAACTCAGCTCTAGAACTAATGACCCTGGCAGACACATCACTGAAATTGTTTTTATTAAGATATTTTAACTGAGGTTTAAGAGACATAAGTTTGCAACAAATCCTAAACATAGGAGAGTCCTTCACATATTTGCACTAGATCCCATGGACAGTAGGCAGAAATTCTTGGTGATCAGCCCAAAAATTAAAAAATTTAAAAGGTTTCTTAGAGCTAGGCCCTTTTTCAATGATGGTCAAAACAGCAGGAGAATGATCAGATGGCCCTGTAGGATAGAAATTGGCATGGGAAGAAGGAAAACATTGCAGCCATTTATCATTGACAATAACTCTATCAATTTTGGAAGCAATATACAGACCATCAGTTTGCTTGTTAGCCCAAGTGAATTGACAACCAATATAAGAAATATCAACCAGAGAAGCTTAAAGGAGGGTGGTACTGAACAACTCTTGAGCACTAGACCAAGTATTAGACCCCCTAACTTTTTCATGACAGAACCTAACAACATTAAAATCCCCCATCCAAACAGTAGGGATGTTGGACTTTTGGGAAGCAATATCAACCAAAGTGTCAAAAAAATGACTTCTCAAAATGTGAGTGTTCTCAACATAAACAAAACTAGTAGCAAATGTGAGTGTTCTCATGGTTTTGTTTCCTTCAAATATATTTTCAAATGCCTAAATCTTGTGTCAGATTAACAACCAGCACAACATGAATAACAACCAAACAGCAGCACACAAAACAACAAAACAAGGCCTCAGCAGAGCAGCATGAATACATTTGAGCAACCAACACAACATCCCAACTCAGCCAACCAACCATCCTACCATTAGCTAGCACCTAAGCATAGCAGTCAAGCATCAAGCAGCCAAAGTGGACAAAAACAGCAGCGAACTATCAAAGTCAGCAAACAAAGACAGAGCATATAAGTAAATCTGCCACAGATTGTAGGAAAATCAGCCAAACAGCACAGCTGACCGAATGGAATATCTGACCTGAGTATGAATTTGATTTTCAATTTTCTAACAAAGTTCATAGAAATCGTAGAGGAAATTAATTACAAGGGTATTAAGTTCATAGAATATGAATGTACTTGGGAAATTGGGATCCAAACAAGAAGAAGAAGAAGAAGAAGAAAAAGAAGAATCAAGACATAACTAGTCTACTCACATTTGAAGCTAATTTACTGAAGAACCAAGAGTAGGCATGAAATTCAAATTACAAGGTTCATCAATTTAAGAGGTTGAACATTGCACAAAATTAAGGAATTGTACATAACATCTGAGAACGTAATACAAGAAGAACAAACACCATATTCTTAATTGCCCCTATTACATCAACAAAACAAGCCGGATAAAGAAACAAACTGAGTTAAAACTCTAGGTCTGTATTTGTATCAAAAATCACTTTCTATCTCATCTTCTTCTTCGTCATCACTCGCGATTATTAGTTCATCATCGTCATCACAGATGAAAGCATCATCCATAACACCCTCGGGTTGTACACGCTTATTGGACTGAGAAACTTTCATTGAAATAATTTTAGGTTCAATGTCATCTCAACGTAAAACAACATCATCATCAATAGGCTCAGTTGGTACAACAGTACTGGTTTCATCATCTTGTAACACTTCATCAAATTTTGGCACATCTAGCTCTGGCACATCCCAAATTCGTCGATGTTGAAACTTTTCCACGACTCGCCAATTCGGCCCTAACTTCGTATCATGAACATAGAAAACTTGTTGAACCTGGCTTGGGAACACAAACGAGTCATCTTTATATCATCGACTTCTTACGTCAATAGTTCTCACATGTGGTTCGATACGCAAAGTTCGACTACTACCGGTGTTATACCATTCACATTGGAACAAAACAACCTGATGTCCAAACAAATATGTCAGTTCCCACACTTTACAAAGGTAGCCGTAGAACTTTATCAATTGGCCTTGGTGGTCACATTCCACTACCAACCCACTATTTTGACATTTACGACGGTTATCACGGTCGATAGTATGGAATCGGACGCCATTACAAATGCATCCCGAATATGTGTTCACTAAGGCATTAGGTCCATTGGCTAATGACCACATCTCATCGGTTGCTTCGGGTGACTTTTGATTTCGCAATTGGTTCATCTACACAAGAAAGTATGTCATGTCAATTCAAACTTAGAATAATTAAACGTTATCTGCAAACTGCACACTAACGAGTTTTAGCTTACGCGATGTTTGAACCATTTAGGAAATTCTTTGCATTGTCGCGTTGCAATGTTGCATGAACTTCCATATTTTTGTTGCAACACGAGCTTGTGTTCCCTAGTTAATACAATGTAAGTCATAAGTAATTGGAATAATGAAGACTTTAAAAAATAAAAACCATGTAGAAAATGTATGTTACATATATGATGAGGAATCATACTCTAGATATTCGTCCACTTCCAAACTATTGTGTAGGACAAACCAATGAGCCAATTCGCAGTCAGCTATGGACACATCAATTGCCCTTGGGAGGTGACCAAAAGGACAGACATTTTCAGTGAAAATCGCCAACCCCGGGCCATTGTCACCCCCATCGTAGTTCCTTTCTTCCCGGTTAAACACCGTTTCAACTCCATGCAAATACATTGAACAAAACGTCGTACACTCTTTCGATATGTAGCCCTCCGCAATGGAACCTTTTAGCCAAGCTTTATTGCCCACAAATCCTTTAAGAAGTCCGAGCATCCTACATGTAAACATCGGCCTGATCATTAGTATGGTCATATTGAACTATAATTACATGAAAAAAGTTCTGACTCGTAGTTATACCTCTTAATAGGATACATCCATCGATATTGCACAGGCCCTCCAAGTCTAGCCTCGTAAGGCAAATGAATTGCCAAGTGGACCATCAAATCAAAAAAAAGCAGGAGGAAAAATCTTCTCAAGCTTACACAGTATAAGTACGATTTGTTCTTGCAATTTCTCCAAATCAGTCACCCTCAATGTCTTTGAGCACAATTGTTTGAAAAAAGTTCCCAACTCAAACAATGTGGTCCTAATCTCGGTAGGAAGGTATCATCGCATCGCAATGGGAAGAAGTCGTTGTAGAATGACATGACAGTCATGACTTTTCAGGCCAACTAACTTACCACCATTCGCGGTGACACAATTGGATACATTTGCTGCATAGCCATCAAGATACTTAATTGATTTCAAGAAATCAGAAAACCCTATTCGTTCTGCCGGGGACAATGTGTACAATGCCGGAGGCTTCTCGAAAGAGCCATTCGCATGCCTTATCAAGTGTAACTCCTTTCATATTCGCATGTCCTCCAGATCCAAACGTGCTTTGTCTGTGTCCTTGTTCTTGCCATCTATGCTCAATAGTGTCCCAAGCAGATTGTCACATATATTCTTCTCTATGTGCATGACTATAGACACCCCGTTTTTGACCATTCTCGAGACTCGGTTGTGCTTGTAGGTACATCCGGACACAAGTTCGATTGCTCGTCGAGCATTCAACTTTTGCGGTAGAACGTCACAGGTTCGAGCTTTCCAGACCCTATATCCTTTCTGCCCCATTCTTGGACCATGACTTGGTCTTTTCAAAATGTGTTTCTTGGTGCACTGTCGGCCACCTTTTGGCCTTGCCGGCCTTCATTTTGTTGCTGCCAGCCATTGATTGAGCCTGCCGGCCATCAATAAGCCACTGCTGGCCATCCTTGATGGCCGGCAGCACCCCTGTTTCAGCAGGTTTCACTCCAGATCTTTTGAGCCAGCTGGAATCCTTTTATCTGCCCTCCATACACGTGTATGGAGGGATGAAGCTCTTGCCAAGCTTTTTGAAGAAGCTTTGCATTGTTTTTCTTCTATATAAGGAGAGAGCCTCTCTTCTTAGCAGAGGTTCAGATTTTTTGAGAAGAAATATATCTCTCTCTACATTGTTGTTGATTTGTGCTTTGAAGTCCATTTTCCTTGCACTTTTACACTACAACACTTAGAGATACACCACTATCTTTGGATTGAGGTTCTTGGGAGGACTTCTTAAGCTCTGAAAGTGAGGTTTTACCCCCTGAAGTTGCTGGTTTCAGGGTTGATCTTCAAGGGTGAGCTTCTCCCCCTTTTTAGCACTTTCTTGTACCTCATTTTGGCCATACTTGCATATTGTTTTAGGCCTTGATTTCAACTAAAAAAAGTCTTTTTTTTAAGTGCTTTTGAAGTTTGTTTAAGGTCTTTTTGGTGTTAGGGGTGCACAACCCTCTTGTATGCTTTGTTTAGTCTTGTTTTGAGCCATGCCTTAAGGCCTCCGAGCTAGCCTTGGTTTGGCCTTCTAACCACTGAAATCCAGTGGATTTTCAGTGGTAGGCATGTGGTTTTGAAGCCTCAAATCAGAGGGGGTGGCCCCCTTTCTTTTGGTTTTTGTTTGCTTACATTTTTGGCCTTCCAAATGAGCATGCCTCTCTGTATTTTTGAGGCTTGGTTTCAGGCCCTTTTTTGTGACTTTTAGGACCTGCCTTGGCTCTTTCCATGGCTGGTTTGGTCACCTTTTGCATGCATCTTGTATGTGTAGTGTAATCCCATTTGTAGCTCATCAAAGTAGCATGTTTGCCTAGCTTGTGTTGAGTCTATTTCAGTAGGTTTTTGGTGATATTTTACCATGCCTTAGATCTATTTTGGGTTGGTTTTGTCACTCCATGCATGTGCAATACACTTGTAGTGTAAATCTCATAAACTAGCTTTATATGCTTCTTGCTTTAGCATGTTATCCTAGCTTATGTTGAGTCAATTTCAGCATGTTTTTGGTGATGTTTTGCCATGTCATGACTCTTTCCATAGCTGGGGTCATCCTTTGCATGCTCCATATACTTGTAGAACAAATCTTGCTTACTAGCTTTATGTGCATGATGCTTTGACCCATCATCCTAGCATATTTTGGCTTTGCTCCAGCATGATTTTGTTCTTATTTTGAGGTGTTTTAACACTGTTTTGGGCTGCCATGGCCATATCACTCATACTTTGTATAGCTATAGTATAAATGCTTAGGCTAGCCTTGAGTTTTGAGGCCCCTACCATGCCATACATGTGATGTTTGCATGCTTTGCCATCATTCTAAATGTTATTTCATTCCATGAAATGTGGCCATACACTTGCATTTGACATGCTTTTAATGCCTTGGAGCCTTGGCTCTTTATGCCTCAAGAATGAAATTTTGTGCATGCCATTAAGCCTAAGTCTCTGGCTCATCATATCAGTGCATTTTTAGTCTTGTTATACCATGATGTAACTCTGTTTTATGCTATCCAAGTCATGCCATGTTTGGTTTCAATAGGTGTAGTGCATTGTCTCTTTTGTAGCCTTGCATGCTCCTTGTTTTTGGCCTCTTGTTCTAGCCCGCGTTGATTAGCTTCGAGCTTGTCTTTGGTCTTGTTTGGACCTGTCTTGGGACTGTTTTAGGTTCCCTTAGCCCTTTGGGGCTTGCCTTGCATGGCCGTGGCTTAAGTCCCTTTGTTAATTTCAAGCTTTGAGCTTTCTAACATGCTATGCTTGCATTGTTTAGTTGATTTGGCATCAATTTATATGAGATTTCAGAGCTTACCTTGTTGTCACATATCCATGCTTGTCACTCTTTAAGTGTCCTTAAGAGTTGCATCTTTATGCCTTAATCCTTGAGCCAATTGGCATGCATGTTTGCCTTGCCTTTTCATGCTTTTCATACTATCAATTCATCACTTATGGCCACTAATTTTGGCATGGTTGAGGTCTGCCCATATTGGTTTAAGTCCATCCCTTGCATGTTATTGCATGCTTGTCTTGCATATTATTGTATGCTTGCTCCATCTTTGCATGTTTTCGCATGCTAGTTCCATTACATGTTGTTGCATGTTTATTACACTACATTTTGCATGCTTAAGTCATATTGCATGATTGCATGTTCAAGTTAGCATTGTGTATGCCATCCTTACATTGCATTGTTGTTTGGATTAAGTGTTAATCTGAGCACGAGAAACGAGGAACGTTTCATACTTCAAGTGATGAAACGTGTCTCAATTCTCGATCGCTGACGCTCTTGATGATCCATGATAGAGTTCTAGGCACTTATGTGTTTCTTTGTGCATTCATTTCACATTGATTTGCACAAGTAGGATCTTTGGCCATCATGCATCGGGATGCATGATTGATGGTCGTAGACCCGACTATGCCTCTCCCTTGATGTTTTGAGATGATACGGGGTGGCATAGTGCATACATATCCTTGGAAGACCTTCCATTTTCTCTATTTTGTGCTCTATTGTAGCTTGGTGTCCCAGCACATCAGTGGCCGACAGTGCCTTGCAGATGGCCGGCAGTGCCTTTTTGTTGGCCGACAGCCCTTCATTTTTGGTCGGCAGTGGCTCCCCATGGCCAGCAGGCCACTGATGCACTCCCCAACATGTTTTTGGTAAGGTTCAGCAGGAATTCCTTGAGGAAACCCTGCAGACAGAGCCTCTAAAGAGCAACCGGAGAGCTTTTCGGGGCGGCATCCGAGCATGCATCCTCTCCTTCTTCAAACAAAGCTGGAGCATCTTATTTTTCATGCTTACTTGTTAGTTAGCATCAATTTGTAATAATTAATTAATTGGTTAATTAGTTAATTGTTGTAATAATTAGTTGTGGCTAGTTATTTAATTCGGTTGTGTAATAATTAATTAGCTTGTTAGTTAGTTAATTAGTTGGCATGTATTATTTATTCTGACCTTCCGTCGAGAGGGCGAATTTTGTAATAAGTGTGCGTGCGTGTGTGCATGTCTTCTAACCCCCATTTCTTTCTCCCTTTTACTTACCTGCTTTCGTTGGTTAGTTTTAGGTTATGTTTCAAATTAGCATACTTATGCTTTGCATGTTTGCATCCATTCATCTGTCTAGCATCCTTATGCTCGCATGTTTGCATCCATTCATCTACATTGCATGCACCGGGCTCGGCGCATCATACTAACTGCATCGTATTTCAATTCCAAGTTGAATACATGTATCAATTATCGCATCTCATATGCCATCTTAGAATAGTCGAGCCTATTTCTAGTTGCATCTTACATGCGTTGCATTAGCCATCTTAATATGAACTAGGATCATGCATTGATTTCTAACTAGTTCTTTGTTTTGGCTCAGAGTACTAGGTAAGCTTTTATGCTTTAGCCTACTACATGTGTGTCATTGATTGCCATGATAGCATGCTTGCCATGAGGCTATTTGCTTAAGTGTTTAACTGCCTGAATGCCTGTGGGTGAAGGTTGGATTGCTTGAATTGGAACAATTCATTGAAATCCGCATTTTAGCCTACTTACGAGTAGCAAATTTCAAATTATTTTCCAAACAAACGGATATGCGATGCTTTGTTCCAAATTAGGCGATCTAGTCTATACTTGTTTTGCTATACACATCACATAGTAATTCTAGCTAATTAACCGGAATAAGAACACATGTGTTTTTTTAAAAAACAAGATATCATGTTTAGTAGTGGCCGATCTTTGATCGTGCGAGCGGGAGTGCTCATAGATGACCTTCCCTAATTGTACCCAAGTTCCCGAGCCGAGGCAACTTTGGTGATGACGGATGCGTAGCCTTAGGCACGAGTCAGGGTTTCCTAAATTCCCCCAAAATAAAATATTTAGGTGGCGACTCTGTATCTGGCAAAGCAGTCCATGTTTGGCACTTCTTTACAAAAATCAATTTTCCAAAACGATTTGCCGGATTTGGACTCTTTGGTGATTTATCGGTCTTGCATTGCACTTTGCGAGATCAGATTCAAAACCGTGACAATTTGAGTATGAACTGTAGCATGAGGCCCTCGGGACGCGTCTACAATGACATCAAGGTTATGTCGAAGCTTAAGTGTTTTCCAATTGGGTAGGTCGAACAAATTGCTTCTTTTTGTCTAGTTCGGAGTTGGATTTTTAGGCCGTTGTCTTTTTTGGTTGTTTGGATGCTTTCCATACGGCATGTACGTCCCCAAATTAATTAACTCCACAAGTTTGGACCGATTCTCAATTTCACTGTTGAATAGCTTACTTCTTCGCCAATTATGGTTCTCAGGTAAGTACCGCCGAGCACCCATATACCCTATCTTACTTCGCAAACTCTGAGATGATGCGTCCATGTTACAATTAGGGTAGGCCAGGTAACCTTTTGTACTCCAACCAGACAAGGAACCATATGCAGGAAAGTCGTTGATGGTCCACATGACTCCTACATGCATTGTAAATATTTGGCCGTTTGAGGCATCATATGTTTGCACACCATGCTCCCACAGATTAGTTAACTCTTCTACTAATGGTTGCAAGTAAACATCGATGTCTCTTCCAGGTGCGGATCGTCCAGGAATAAGCAATGACATCATGAAAAATGGATCTTTCATACACTTCCATAGGGGTAGATTGTAAGGCATTAAGATAACAGGCCACATGCTATATGATGTACTTATATTTCCGAATGGATTGAAACCATTCGTAGCAAGCCCAAGCCTTACATTATGAGGATCCGTAGAGAACGTAGGATGCAGCCTATCAAAGTCCTTCCATGCCTTACCATCAGCTGGATATCGCAATACTCCATCATCCACACGCTTATCTTTGTGTCATCTCATATGTGCGGCTGTTTTTTTCGACATGTACAATCTCTTTAACCTCGGTGTCAAAGGAAAGTACCTCAGTATTTTGTGTTGAATTTTCTTACCCGTCTTGTCATTCAACTTGTATCTAGACTCCGTACATGTAGGGCAATTCTCCAATGTGGTGTTGTCCTTCCAAAATAAAGTACAATCATTCTTGTATGCATGAATGGCCTCATATCCTAAACCCAATTCACGTAAGAACTTTTTCACTTCATAAAGTGTCCATGGAACATTTTCATCACACTTTTGTAGAATGTCTTTGAAAACTTGCATAAGCATATCGAAAGATTTGTTGCTCCATTTATTGTACACTTTCACGTGAAGCATTTTAATTACAAAGGACAAGATGGAGAACTTTTCACACTCTGGATATACTTTGCATTGAGCATCATCGAACAACTTCATAAACTTCAACAAATTGTGCCTCTCCAAACTAGTACGTTCTTCGTCGATGTGATCATCCATGAGACCACTCATGTAAATCTCTTATAACATGGTTGGAAGTTCACCCACATTTTTGTGATTGGTTGGCATTCCAGCTCGATAGCTTTCAGTATCATCGTTTCGCATAGTAGGATAAGCATGAAACATGCCGTTCAAGCAATCAACACGAGGACAACGGATTTCATCATGCGGCTCTAAATTCTTTGTAGCGAACTCAATAAATGACTGAACACCTTCTAGATACTCTTTACTTTTTAGCCTATCTTTGATCATCATCCAACTCTTGTCCATAATTGGAACAGTACACATCAAGCAAAGATGAACCTGGGAATGGATGACAACTTGAAAAAATACTCTGTAATGGAATAGAGCTTTTCCAAAGTTTAGGGGTTCAATTAGCATTGCTTTTTGAAATGAACGAAATAGTAATAACAGATTGGGATGTTTTGCCTATTTGTCAATTGCATATAGTTGGCTAATTTCACTACTAACTTGGCATGTATTCATACGCAAATGTGACATACATTCACAATTCTATGTGAAACTAACACCTCCAAATATTAGTGCATTCAATACTATTTTTATGCATTATTCACAAATAAGAGTGTATTAAATACTCTTTTAAGCATTATGCAGTAGTTGACGTGTATTCAATACTAGACATAGTACAAGTTCATGTGAGTATAGTGTAGTAGATGACCATTGGCTATTTGCTGCTTGCATATTTGGGTCTAAAGCTGTGACAAATATATAATATCAATAAAATTAGTTGACGTTTATGTGTTTTGAAGGTAGCTGGAAGATGTTAGATTGTTGAAAGGGTGTAATTTTGTGCATACTATGTCAATAGACTATGATTTGGGATATTTTTTCTTCTTTTCATTAGAGAAGAGTGTTAATCGAGTTGAAAACAATTATATTTCAACTATAATTATATTTTGTATTGTTCATATACTAAAAAAGTGTGTGAACAAATTTATTTTCAAATTACAAAATATTTAATTTAATTACGTGGATTGATTGTTCCTTCTAAGTAGTATTCCAAATATATACGCGTAATATGATTCTTCAATTCTATATTAATTAATAGGGGCATTTGCTAGTCTTGGTGCAAGATTAATTTATATTTAACAAACATTATACTAATTTCTATATATTTGTTCCAATAAGTAGAAAAATAATTTTAAAATTCATGAAAAATATTACATGAAACAGACTATTAACTTAAAATCGTTAAAAAGTCAACAAAATCTAATATTCAATTAGTAAAATCCAAAATTGAAACCCAACAACTAGTACTGTTTACATTCTACATTTGGAGTAGAATGTTCGAATGTGATATATTTACATAGATTACCACCCCTTTATGAGTTCTCTACTTTCTGATGGCTTTCGTGTTCTTGCAGTAAGGGCATTTTGGTCTACAACAGAGATGGCTCAAGCTTATTGAGGGCCTAGACAAAAAAAATCTAGTTAGAATATGGTTTGTTGGCTACACCAGATTATCATCTGTTGTTTCAATGGAGTTGCAAAGGTTTGCACTAGACAGATGTGAGAGTATTTAGGCTATTGATTAATCACACTTTCTAATCCTAATTTCTTATGTTTTGGCCACAAATTTCTCAACTGAGGCTGACTTTTAAAGAAATTATTTTCAACAATACAAAGCAACAACAGTGTAAACCTCAAGTTCTTTGTAGTGTGTTTGTTGATTGGTCATCAACACGCCGTCATGGGATATGTGTTCATTGTTGGGTCATCAGCAACGTCTTTCCATAATTTTAGTTCATGACATTATATTGCTAGCCCATGCTGAGGGGAGAAGAAAATGTTTTGTTAACTGATAATCCCAAAGCAAAATACCCAAAGCAAAATTCTGGTTGTTCAACTATAATTTGTTAAAGATGCATATCCTAATGTCCACGTGTATTGGGTGTACAATTATAACATATTTAAGAACTCTTAGAGAGGAAAATAAAAAGTATTAAAAAAGTCAATATTATAATTTTTTTAAAAACATTATAGACTTAGAATATGAATAGCAAGAAAACATAAAATAGAGTATAGAAAAATATTGACACATGCCCAATTAAGAAGACAATGTAATGAGAAAGATAGCCAAACAAAATTTGTTTACCATATCATAATGAAAATTCTCCAAAAACCAAACAAAATTGTGCAAAATGCAGGCTTAATTTACCACTACCAATATATTGTTACCCCGCCAGAATGAATCTTTAAAAATTGGTTCAGGATTGTCATGTTATATAACCAAATTACAAAAGCAAGCACCCATTTCGTTTAAATTTAAATATAGCAAAAGATGGAAAATAATACTAGAAAAGAGCAATCAACATAATAAGAAAAAAAAGTGAAAACAAGATGACATACAATATGATCAATTAACACTTTTCTCCATGAGCTTGGCATATGCTACATCCATCGTAGTTCCACTTGTGGCTAATCAACAAGATAAACAATAACCACCAGAATAAAATAGAACTTCGTCCTAAAAAAAAAAAAAGAATAAAATGAAAACTAAATATTTAAATAAGGAAAAACTATTACCCTTGCTCTACTTCTGAGATCAATGCTAGAATCACCAATCCTTTTCAACATTTCAAAAAAAAAAAAAAAAACTTGGGTGAATAAGACATAAAACAATTCAAAATTAACTATGTAATTTGAAAAATTCTATAAAAACTAAAGACAACCACCACTAACACTTAAAAGAGGGAAAGAAAATCACCAAAGATGGTATATTGACAAGACTATCATTAATAGAGTTCCAAATTCAAAGAATGAGGGGAAAAAATTCCCAAATAAAATCATTGAAAATTTGTATTAAATGACGGCAAATATTCTGAAAACTATAACACATGAAGATTAGGAATGTAGCTGTTATTGATTGTTGCTTGATACATACCCAATTAGAAGTTCCTCAAACCCAAAAATGATGGTGTGTAGGTTTGGTAGAGAGTGAGAACTGATGAGAGAGGAAAATACAACTAAGAAAAAGAAAACTCACATGACTCATATGAAAACAACAAAAGCCCTACATGGAAAAACCCTAAACTTGCAATAAAAGCAGAAACATCAACACCCAACAAGGTCAAGATTGATTTAGAACCATTATTAGATATGTAAACTATAAGAACCTTCCATATTTCAAAGAATTATGGAGAAGTTTCATTGAAACATAGTTGTTAACCTCCCATTATTTTGAAAGCCTCAAACCATTTTTCACTCCCATACATCTAATACCAATACAAAATTCAATTTGGTCATATAGTTCAACAATCCAAAATCGAGAATCAAAAATCCACAATCCGAAATTTCAACCAAACCCATTCACGAAATCAGAAAAAGCCCTAACAAATTGTTTACAACATCAACAGAAAAATGAAAGAAAAAAAACATATACAAACCCTGCAGATATCGTTAGACATGGGCATGGGAGAGATGGCGAGAATGAGATACAAACACACAGACCTAGATCGACAGAGAGGGAGAGAGACGAGAGACAAATACTTGTAATCAATGGTGGCGCCGATTTGCAGTGGTCTTAGTGGTGACCGCCGGTGGCCAGCGATGGGGATGATCGGCGATAGTGAGCAATGGTGAGGTTAGGTATCGACTGCTCTATATGTTGGTGTGTGAGTCAAAACAGAACGAAAATGTGTGTCTGTGTAATATACACTGGGCGCCAATATTAATGAGTTTCCCTCTAAAAAAATTTCGAAGCTTTAAGACTAAATGATTATTTGTCGCCAAATATCCTTAACAGCGACTAAAAATTGGTCGCCAAAAGCATCCTATTTGGCTACTAATTTCAAATTTTCATCGGCAATGGTTAATATACAACGACTAATTTAGCTTTGGTTGCCAAAAATTCATCAAAATACACCCATTTTTTGGCGACAAAATTTTTTTTGTCGCAAAAATGTTATTATACGGCAACTAAATGAAATTTTCGTCACTTAAAATGGTTGTAAACAGCGACTAAAACTCAGTTTAGTCACCAATAAGACTATATGACGACTAAAATAATTTAGTAGCTAAAAAGATTAAACTAATGCCGACTAAATCAGGTTTTTAGTTGCCCAATGTGATGTTTTTGGCAACTAAAATTGTTTTGGTCGCCAATTTTAGTCGCCAAATGTGCAATTTGTTATAGTGGATTCTTGTAATTTAGTATAAATATTTTAGAATTAGGCTTTTTTTAATTTAGATTTATTTTATTTTCCTAATTTCCCAGGTTTTTTGTTTTTCAAGAATTAGATTAGTTTATTGTTTCCTAATTGAGTTTTCTTGGTGTCCAAAAATACTTGGTCTTGAAGGTTTACATTAATATTATAAAGGGGAATAGCTATATAAGACTTATGACAAACATAACTTTTATTCAATATAATTAAGATATTTTCTCTTCCTTTTGGAATTAAAGTTTTTTTTTTTTTTTTTTTGGTGTGGATTCGAGAACCCTTTTCGTCTAGTAAAATGATATCTAGTTCTTTGTGTATTCCGATATGTCAATTTGATAAGAAAATCTATTGTAGAGTGGAGATGTTGAATATTGTTGGTGGAATCAGCCCAGCGAAATAGTTTCCAAATAAATTAATTTGTTTCAACTTCTTAAGATGTCCCAACTAATTAGGAATTTTTCCATAAACATGGTTTCAATCTAAAGCAAACAGTTCTAAGTTTGACAAATTACCAAAAGAAGGTGGCAAGTTACCTGCAAGATTGTTACCTCCTAGGAAAAGAATACGAAGCAAAGGTAAGGTGATAAGCTCAACCGATATTCAACCAGCAAGTCTGTTGGCTGTAAGAGACATGACTTGAAGCTTTTGACATTGTTGTATGTAGGACTGCAAATGAATCAAGTTGTTTATGAACAAGCTCGACTCGACTCATTAATAGCTCGACTCTTTTAAATGAGCCAAACTCGAGCTTGAATATTAGGCTCGTTTAGTAAACGAGCAGAGTTCGAGTTCGAGTTCGAATAAGCTTGGCTCATTTATCTTTATTTAAATTATATAATAAATATACTATTTATATATTAAATAATATACAAATAATAGTAAAAATACATTATTTATATATTAAATAATATCAATAATATTTTTATTTAAATAATATAAATAGTATTATAAAAAATCTTATCGAGCCGAGTTGAGTTCGAGCCTAGTTACTTATCGAGCCAAGCTCGAGCTCAATAAATGAGCTCGATAAGCAAACCAGCCAAGCTCAAGCTCAGCAAAGCTCGGCTCGATTCAGTTCAGCTCGTTTACAGCCCTATATGCTTGTTGAGATTTCTCTTTCCAACAGGTTGTCTTGTAGGGCGAGATATGTTAAGCGACGCAGAGTAAGGTTTTGCATCACAAATCCATGGAAAATGTTGTTTCGAAGATCAAGCTTCATGAGGAATGAGAGGTTTCCAATATGAGGAGAAATGGTGCCTCCAAGACTCATGTTTTGAAGCCGCAAAGCCATGACTCTTTATCTGTGCAGGCTGCACGAGACTCCAACCCAGTTGGAAAAGTTGGTTCTCGTGGTCCAATTAGCCAATGCACTATTGGGGTCATACTTGACAGCAGTCTTGAAAGCAAGCAAAGCTAATTGATCAGTTGAGTTTGAGAAAGAAAAGGCCAGGCAAACTATGCAAGACTGCACTACCAATACCAAATCCAATACAGCCAAAAAAGACTTATGTAAATCTTCTCCCAAAGTTGGACTTGTGCAGAAGATGCGTTGTTACAGACCACTAAACCTTATTTTAAATCAATTCTTCAGTAATTGATTTTAGTGGGCATATAGGCAAACAATGTCAAGGCATTGTCAAAGGAATAAAGAGGTGGACATGACTACCCACTCCTCAAACACCCACCACCACCCTCCACCATCACAACCACAACCCATAATCAACACATGTAATCAAGTTTATGAAGAATTGAAGATCCTTGGGGGAACTATTCATGAAAATGAACACCACTAAACATAATTGAGAGCATTACGGTACACTGGGGATTTAAAAAATTATTTATAAATACATGAAAAATTTTAGAATTTTAATTATTAATGTTCATAAAGTTTTCCATTGATGTGTAATTTTTTTTGCTGTATTTACACTGATTAATAATTTCCCCTCCATAATTCACCCACAAATTTATTTATTTATTTATTTTTTAAATTGTAAATTAGTAGAAATACCAAATCTTTTAGAGTGATTTTTCTTACAATGATTTTAGAGTGATTTTTTGAATGATTGAGATTTTTTTAAAGTGATTGTCAATACTATTGTTTGTTCAACTTAGTACTATTGTGCTAAAAAAATAGTATTGACAATCATTTAAAAAAAAAAATTCCCACTATACAAAAAATTGCTCTAAGGCTAGTCTACAAAAAATTACTCTAGAGGACCTACATTCCAAAATAATTGCAATTTTCATAGAAGTGAAGTGGGTCTGTATATGGTGTAAGTGAAAGTTGTGACATGAGACACATATGTTACTTACACCTTGACATAAATATGACTATTTTGAATTGATCCTATTAAAACCATTATTTATTTATTTATTTTTGTATAAATTATTAACATATTTTATTTTGATCCCTTCCGTTAAGGGGTGCAATTTGTACGTTTTTATAGTTTATGGGATCGATTTGTATGTTTTTATAGTTTAGAGGGCAAAGTGATATTACTCAATAATTTAGGGGTTCCATTTGTATGTTTTTATAGTTTAGGAGGTCAAAATGATACTTCTTAATAATTTTAGAGAGTCTTTGTGTAAATAACCTTTAATAAAATTTAGGAAAAATTATAAATACACCTCCCGAGATTTATTTAAAATACAAATTGCTCCATGTGATTTTGAAAATTACAAATACCATTTGTCAAAATTTTTCATTTAACAGAAGTAGCAGAAAAAATAAAATTTTTAATTGCTTTCCTATACAATAATAAAATTGTCCGCATTGTTAATTGAAATATATTTTTGATGTCATTAAGGCTTGGTTTGGGAACACTCTATAATAGCAAAAAAATTAAAAAGTCATTAGAAAAGCTAAAAAACCAAAGAACTATATAAAAAAGTCAAAAATTTCATTGCCTTTCTAATTTTTTGCATTTATTTTGGGTAAAAAGTCAAAAAAAATCCCAAGCAAGCTAGTTTTTTCATATATTGTTTTAGCAAAAAAGTTACTAAAATAACTTATTCTCAAACCAACTTTAAAATTGTTAATTGATTTGATAATTTATTAATAAAATGAGCAATTTTTATGTAATTAGAAACTTGAAGATGTGTGATGTAATTTTTAAAATCCCGAGGATAGTTCGTATTTTAACCAAATTTTAGGGGTATATTTATAATTTATCCTAAAATTTAATTGAACTAATTTACAAAATTTGACAAAGGCAAATACGAAAATTTGCCTTTAAACGGCGTTATCCAGCAAAGCAGCTCAGTGGAATTATCAACAATAAAATGGATGATACTGTAATTTCAAAGGTACACAAGTGGTATTTTAAAAAATAAAAGGGGTGACAATGTAAATTCAAAGATAGACAAGACATGACTGTAATTTATCCAATATAGATTGTTTCGAACCGGAGGCAGTGCCATTACCGGTCTAATGTGAACCGGACCTTTCTAATAATTTACAAAGAGAATCGTAGAGAGCTAGGGTTATAAGTACACTTACAATTCGTTACTGATACAAAGTCAACCACTTTTGATTGGGAATCAAAACTCAATTGCTCGTTGATCATGCTTCCTTCACCAGGTCTCTCTCGTTCTCTCTCTCTAGCTTTGTATGCAACATTTTATGTATATATTGTGAAATTGCATTCAAATTCTTCATGTTTGGTGCAGATTCTCGGTTTGTAGCTTCTATATTTCCACTATATCTGTATACAAAATCAATTCGAGAGACAAATCTTAGGGTTTTTGAAAAAAATTGTCTTTATTGCTTTCTTGATTTCTAGCTTTAGCTGGAATAGTCAGGAACGTTGTACCTTGATTTCGCGATAGTTGGGTTGATCAAGCACCGAATCGATCTTCCAACTTCTACCTCTACAGCTGCGAAGCCTACCAAAGATTGGGGATTTGATCTATGGGTAGGTCGGCGATGAGTAAGAGGTTATTGCTGGCGACAGCACAATGCTCATTTCAGCTATTTGTATTAATAGATGAATATATATATATAGCTAGGGTTCTTAGTTCCAGTGAATGCTCCCTTTCCCCAATTGCTTTCAAATTTTTCCTCATTGAAAATGGGTAAGAAATTAAGAAACAATTGAGGTTCATCCAAATTTTCTCTTGAAGATTTTCATTCTAGCTTGGTAGAAGTTGGGTCCCCACCCAATATTCAACCCAATCCAATGGTAGAAATCTGGATAATATAGAATATATTCAAAGGCAATTGGAATTTGAGATTGGTGATGATGATTTTGAAATTGAAGAGAACTACTGTGGTTCGCTTGAAGCAAGAGTGGGTAGTTATGGGGCTGCAAGCAAGAGTGTCATGTCTGTCACCTCCTAGGTACAAATAGCTGATGGGTTCTGTACATTGCCAATCTATGAAGCATGGGTACTTCAATAAAATACCGTACTCGTACTTTGCTTGGTACTTCTGTTACTGGGTATATGAAGTATGCACCAATTGTCTTCGTAATTTTTTCTGTACCCTAAACGTACCTAGCATGTAACGAAGCTATCCTTCAGCCGGAATAGTAATTTTTTTTTTATATAGGTGCAGTTAGTTTCAATGGACTTTTCTTTTATTTGCATGATTTTAAAATTAGTTATTTAATATGGCATTTAATTTTGGTTTATACCTAGGATTAAATGTGAATTATAAGTTGGATTGTGCTTGAGCACGTCACATTTGAGCTCGAGCACACAAACACAATCCTTTTCTCTCCAGTAACTTAAATGATCAAGCACTCAAACACTGTGCTTGAGCACAAAAAGGGTAACTTGTTAGCTCTTTTGAAATTTCTTAACTTCATTTCTTTGACCTGATTTAGGCTTCAATTATATTTTCCATCAAGCTTTCAAAATCTCCAAATTAATAGCATTTTAGCGTCATGAACTCCAAAAATTACAAAAAATAAAAATGCATTAGAATACATCAAGTAACCAAAATCGACAACTTAACAAATTTACTTTAGGGGGCTTAAATGTAATTATTTAAGCACGTATTAGATTCCTTATACTTGGGCTGGGAGCAAGGGCCATGTATTCACTCAAAAACATCAGAGGACTTGTGGATTGGAGGCTAGGACCTAAGGTTCATCCAAGAACTCGTCGAGCTCCCCACTCGAGGGTAAGGTGTGCCAATACCTGTCTTACAGAGAGAGGCTTTTTGACCGAGACCTAAGGCATTGGAAGTCATATAATACCTACTATCTTTTCGCTACTTGATACACTCAAAAAGAGATGTATCGTACCTACACCTTGACTTGTGTGATGCACTCATTGAGATCTACAACAGAGGTTGCAGAGTTGACCATGCTTCTCTCGATTTTGTCTAGCAAGAGGGTCATGCTCGTGTCCTCGACAAAGCTGGTTTCTCTCTAGCGCCAACCTACACAAAGGGGATCAACACATCCATCTCCACACATATTATTATTGCTCTTCTGGTGCATCATTGCCACCTTTTCTCTATACTAGGATTGTCCTTGGTTCTCCTCTCCCACATCTAGTGTTCTCCAACCATACCAGTGTTTGCCATCTTCCTAGATGGCACCTTCCGATGCGTAACTTGTTTATCCTTACACACAATACTCCTCCGGGAAAGAGTGGTATTCATTGATTGTGGCTTCATCGAAGAACCAACTCGTAATCATTGCCTCTCATGAAGGGCAACTTGCTCCTAGTGGCAATGAGGTCGTTGAAGTCTTTGGACATTGCACTGAGACTTCTTTGAACGAGCATACTTCTAACCTTTTTGGATTGGATATATTAATGATTCAACAACGGAGCCTTGAGGGTCCGTCACCCCACGCTCTGCAATAGAACATCCTACACATTCTGGTAGTAGTTTAACATAGCAAGATGGATTTCAGGTCAATCACACACTTGGAGTACTGAACGCTTAGGTGGTAGGCGCCGTACCTCTCAAACTACGGTGTCCTTAGAACCTTGACTGTAGGAACTCCTTATATGGGCCTGGTAAAAGATTTGGTATGAGCTCTACTCCAACAAGAGCAAATTGGTCTCCTCGATGCAAGTATATGAATAGGGCTCTTGGAAACCTTGGGGGTGTTTGGGATGAGCTAAAATAGCTCATCCCAGGCTATAATAGCCAATAAAAAAAACACCCTATATCACATCAACATTACTCTCTCTATTTTTTTGTACGTCTTTTCTTAAAAAGTTAAATAGCCAACTAAAATAGCCTATTCTCAAACCGGGCTTGTTGACAAAATTTTAGCAGAAGAAACCTTGAACAATAAATGCATGAATAGGGCTCTCAGAAAGCTTGTTGACAAAATGTCTCTAGCCTATTACGATTATCCTTTTGTTTTGATCAACAGAGACCACTTGCACAACAAGTGCATGAATATGGTAATGGTTAAGATGTTTGTTCTATTTGATTTCTTAATTGAATTATCCCATATAAATACTTTTGTTATGTACACCTGATTTATGTCGCTGCTGATTTTTTATATTTTGATTTGCATATACATCAACTTTTTTCGCTTAGGCTTTCACTTGATCTTATGGACAAAGGTTTTCTTTGACTAACTTCTATGTCTTGGATTTCTGTGATGGCATGTACTGTGAATGTGAACGAGTTTTGTCTTTTGATTTGACGTTATGTACTTGTTTTACTTTTCATGCAGAAAATGCACTCTTTAATGCATCACAGTATGCATTTTTTGGTCAAGAAGCTGTGGAGGAAGTTGAGTTGGGGGGTTTGGAAGATGACATTCCAGTTATTGGGTATGGTGATGATGAGTACCATCTCTTTGATAAGGAAGAGGTAAGGTTTGTTTATTATAAATCTTACTATCAAATCATGGTTATCAGAATCCCGATCCGGATCTTACGATTTATTTGAATACAATCGATCCGGATCGTGTAAAAAATTTCATGTAGGTAGGATCTTTCGATCCTAGTAATGGGATCTTATAGGATTGTGGAATCCCGATCCGAATCCGATCCAATTTACAAGCCTTGTTTTGTATTGTATGACATATTTTATTGTAAATTTTATGTTTGTTGTCTAAATACCAATCTATGTGATCAAAATAAATAATAAAAATTAAGTAGTATTGAATCAAATAGACTAAGAACAATAAATTAGGAAACAAACATTCAAATATTATGTAATTAAGAAAATTAACTAGTCGGAAAAACAAACTTAGCTTTAGCGGAGTCTAAAGAGGGTAAGATGATTGCAACTTTGTCCCAATTTTTGGAGAGATTATTTTTGTGAGTCGAATCCGCTCCACTAGGGATGCTAACAACAAACCTTATCATTTGGTTAAGCTGCTTTTTTGAGTTCTTAATCTATTTTCATATCCAACTTTGTTAAATATTTTTCTTCACTTTTTATGCATTATTGTAGATTGTAAAGTATTTTGTTATAGAATTCTTCTTCTTCACCTTCTTTTTTGATGAAATACAAAACTTTTGCAATCGAGTTTTCTATTGTATAATATTATATGTACATTTTACATGGAGTATTATATTTTTCACAATATCTTCACTTCTTTTTAATAGAATAGAGGCTCATTTTGTGTATACTTTTTGAGAAATATTTATTTAAATTAAATTATTATGTAATTTGTTTTTTTCGGTAGGATCTTACGATTCTCGATCTAATTCTACGATCCGATCCTATAAACACCTCCAACGATCCAACGTAGGATCCTGATTTTAACAACCTTGTATCAAATACTATTTGAAGTGTGGTTTAAGTAATTGATATTGTTTACATTGCTTGTGAGGCTGAGGCTCTTCAGGTTTGGCTATATGTGAATCTCTTTTTGAGCATTAGTTGTTCTTCTACTTTTTTCTTAGCATGCTGGTTTTACTGGTCCTCACTTTTAGTGTTAGCAACATTTTTTTCTTTAATGTTGCTTTTTTGGTATATCTTGTAAGCAGAAGTGTAGAACCTAGGCATCGCTCAAGTTCCATGTACAGTTCTGTTCAGTTGCCTTGCAAGTTTCGAAGAATTTGTAATATTCTTGTTTAATAGTAGAAGTTTAAGGTGGAGACAAATCCACTCCTAGGCTATATGGAAGTGTTATCCTCTAGTAGAGTCCACTTGGACCACTCCAGTTGTGATGTGATCACCTTCAAGGTACGATACTATTGTGTTGTGATTGGAATACATGAAGGTGAAGAAAGAAGTCAGTCTTGCTTTAGGCATTAAACTTAGGGACTTTGATGCCTTCTCGCAAGTGATATTTGAGAACTTCGAGGAGGATAAAATGAGACTTTGAAGCATAAAGAGGGGCTATAGAGACTTTATAGGAGGAGGATGTGCTAGAGGGGCTGGGATCCAGCAAATTAGATGATGTTGAAGAATTCAATCATTTAGTGGAACTTGGAAGAGCTGTATGACATTCACTACCAAGAAGGTACAAAGGCTTACTAGGAAAGAAAGGGAGTTGCTGATTGTTTCTCCGTGAAGCTTTAAATAAGTTCATGAATTGTCAAGGGGTTGAATATTCCGAAGAATGAGGCTTTCCTTGAAGATATTTACAAAGGAGTAGGAGATTGTTAGTCACTAATGAGATTGTTTTAATTGTGTTGGGAGGTAGATTTGTGGAGTGTTCATTTTCAATTGTGGGGCCTGGCATTTCTAGGGCCTTTTCAAGTTCACATAGGGTAGTGGATGATTTTTTTTTTTTTTGGGGGGGGGGGGATCAGATAAGGGAGGTGGTGGCTACATGGAACGTCATTGGTGAACTGTTGTAGACTTTGATGTGATTCAATTTCCATACAAAAGAAAGGACGCCAAAGAATGTTTTTAGTTTTAAGGGAGGAATTTGGGAGTTCATTTACTCTAAAGATTTGTTGGCCTTACACTTGGGGGAGGATAATTCATCCAACTGAATAATTAATGTCTTCTTTTTCTACGTCGAGGAGAGAAGCTTTTGTTTTGAAAAGTTTGGATGAGCATTTTCAGAAAGTGTGCAGCCCATTTATCCTTAGCTGGTGTTAGGTCATATTCATATTTTGGTTGTTGTAGGAGAAGGGTTTTGGTGGTGGTCAGTGGGTGGTGGTCGTTGAATATGGACTTAAGCAAGTGGAGTAACGAGGTTTTTGAAAACGGAGGCGTGAAGGAGGCTAGGCTGTAAGGGGAAGTAAAGGAGCTAGATGTTAAAGAAAGTAATGAGGCTTGTTAGTAGAATGAAGGAGATAATGAAGGGAAAGAAAACAAAGTTAGCGAGGGTTGTCCTATTTGGGGAATTGAGCTAGACATAGAAACCTCATCATTGTGGCTAACAGAGGGGATAAAATATAGATGTATATGTAAGTTTTCATAGCTTAGCATATGCTTAGAATAAATTAAACCATGATAGAAGAATGATTATTGATGCTGAGAAAATGAATAGGAAAGAGCAGAGCAGGTCAAATGTGTATCATTTGCATAAGAGTCTTTTTTAGAGACTATAGCACTTGGAGGCTTAAATTAGATGGAATGCAGTTTGGGTCCTTTAACTTTGGGGTACATGGCATGGTTGTAGCTGCTAATTTAAAGGGGGTGTTAGAAGCTTTGGAGTTCTGTAAAATTGATGAAGGTCTAGGTCTACATTGGATAACAATTCTTTTTCTAGTTGCACGAGTGTGAGGTACAGAGGTTGTCATGGCAGTGACAAACTATACATTTTTTATACATCAAGAGTTTTGAGTTGGAGCTTTAAATTCTTCTTTAATCTTTTGACTCCAAAACAAAATGAAATGTGAGGTAGAGGATTTTAAGGATTAGCTTGGTGGCAAATGACTGTAATTTGGAGGGGAAAGTTAATGCTATGCATTTGAGGAAGATGGCAAGAGATGTAGATTTTGATTTGGGAAGACTAAATAAGTGCACTTTTTGACTTTTTATGAAATATGGGTTGAGTTTGGGTTGGGTTTGAAGTGATGTGTTAAAGAGGTGATGTGACTTAAATAGGATAGTGACTTTTTGACTTTTTATCTTTTTTGACTCATGCCAAACTTATGTAGTCTATGGTACAACAATGGTTTTTAAGAAGTCTGAGTGGTCTAAGCAAATAGGATTCCAATATATATTATGGAGCTGTGGAGGAATAGTTGAGATATCTGTTGCTATGTTTCATTTTTTTTCAATGTAGTTATTTGGTTGAGAGGGTTAGCTCCAAGAGGATTAAGTTGGTTCTTCTTTGTGAGTTTGTTGCAGATTTCATTGGAAAGATGCGGTTTAGGTGACCAAAAGATGTGGTAGTTTTAAATGATATGTAAGAAATAGAAGAGAGTAGGGAGTGAGATATCACAATGAAAAGGAAGGAAAAAAAAAAACATTTCTTGTCTTCAATGACCATATCTTTTTTTATCTTCTGAAACATTAGTTTCATGGGTGACCTTTAATATGAATGCTGGTATACAATTTATTATTTATTTCTGTACTCATAGTCTGTTGTCTCTGATTTTGTTTATTCTTGTTCGTATTAGGGATCAGGCATTGGATCCTTATCTGATATTGATGATCTGACAAGTACATTTTCAAAGGTTAGCTTCCATAACACCTGGGATGTTCAGGCAGTAAATATTTAATTTTTATCGTTCTCATTTCCTCTGTCATTTGAATATCCAGTTTTATTATTTTGTTAGTAGAATGCTTTTAGCAATTAAATATTTATTGATTTTAACTGCTGTTGTCATTTTCGCTGGTTTGATGCCAACCATCAGATGTATCCATTAGTCTTTGCAGTTTGCATTATAGTGATAACTGATAGATTCCTTTCTTCAAAGATGACATCTAGCAAGTAAGGTTCTGATATTTGTTATGGTTGAAGTTTAAGAATTTAAATGAAAAATATTGTAATTATTGGTGCAATTTTGATCTAAATGTGATGTTGAAGAAAAGATCTGCGGAGAAGTTGGTCTCAGTCTCAGCATAATTCTTTCGTGTCTGATGAGTGGTGAGAAGTTTAAGCTTCCTTTAGTAAGGTGTTGGTAATAAGTTTCTCTTATCTAAATTCAATTAGTGAAATTGTTATATTCTATACACACCTCTCTAGGGTCGAGCTATATCGATCAAGAATAGTGTGCCAAAGGTGCCTTTTAGTGTCAAGCTTTGGAAATCAAGGACAACCTATGAAGCACGGGTACGCCTGAAATGTTGCTTGCACGAATGCGAATGCACGCACTGCATCTGCACGATGTACAGTGCACGCCAAAGGGGTGCAATGCGTCGGGTATATTTGGGTACGGCATAGGTACGGAGGGGTTACGGAGGGGGTACGCCATGAGTAAGAAATACTCAAAAACTACATGTATACATAGAGAGAGAGAGATAAACACATCTATAGAGGGAATCGAGAGAGAGACAGAGGAGATGGAAGAGATCGAACCTGATAGTTGATCGATTGTCTTCGTCTTCGTCTCTGATGGAACCTGATAAACACATCGATCGACTTCGTCTCTGATCGAACTTGATAGTTGATTGAACCTGATAGTTGATCGATCGAACCTGATGGAATTGAAGAGATCTTCTGCTCACTGTTGCTCTCTCGCCTCTGCTCTCTTCGTCGCCTCTGTTCTCTTGTTCTCTCTCTTCGTCTCTCGATCTTCTGCTTCTCTGCTCTCTTCCCTAACAAATATATAATATAAGATATATAATATAATTGGTAATATATATAATATATAATAATATAATAAAAATTGGTCATCTATATAATATATAATATAATAAGTATATAATGTAATTGATCATGTATAATATATAATATAATTGATCATATATAATATATATAATAAATTTTATAAGTTATAATTTTTATCATATATAATAAAATATATATATATTTATTACATTAACTTATATAAATGCATTCGTATCCTACTTTTTGAGATTTTGCAGATCGGCATACCCGCACTGCAGTACTGCACTCGCACCAGACCGCACTGCTTCTTAGAGGACAACCATCTCTAAATTGCGTGTAGCACACCCTCCCATTGGACTGAGAGGACACACTCAGTTACTCAAAGCTTGGGAAATCAAGGACAACCATCTCTTGAGAAGACACACTCGGTAACTCAATCAAGCAAGTCTCATCGCAAGTGTCCTCTTCTATGCTGCTCTCTACAAAATTCATAAAATGTATTGGGCATGCTCACTCTTTGGCTGAGCATGCCCTCCATGTTGTGTGTTTGTCCAAGACTTCGAGCGGGTCCTTCGACCTCTTATATGTTTGTTTTCTGAAAGGCACCCTGATGTTACCAGTACTTGCCTAAGTTAGGAGTAGAACTCATGATTCATGACCCCTGCTTGAGATTACCCATGTTATATGGACTCTTCTTTCAAAGTACTTGTGTACACCAGAAATGAAAAGGATAAGGGTGTAGGATATGTGTATGGCACCCGTATCCTATTTGGACACTTGAATTCTCTAATTTTTTTATTTTTTATTTTTTACAATTTTTGAAGAAACTCACATTTGTTAGTAAAGGAACATTTCTAGCTTCATACATAGATGATTGATAGAAATTTCTTATTTTTTCTAAATTTTATTTAATTTCAAGCTCATTTCTATATAATTTACATCTTATTTAAAATTTGTCTATGATGCATTCCCTTTCCCATATCCAACTTTTGGATATATGTCCTTAGACACGCACTCACGCCCAGAGTTTTAAAAGACTTTCCTGAGACTCGCTTCGATGCTCGCCTCGCCTTGAGGCTAAGGTAAAACGCATTAAGGCTTTGATTTTTAGGCATTACTCTCCAAAGGCCTGGGCATTACAATTTGAGACATGCGTCTTAAGTGCGCTTTGTACGCTTTTTGCACATAATCATGTGAGGAGTACGCATATGCCGAGGTTGCCTTGGATTTTTGTTAAACTTAGTCTATTAAATTGTTTGAACATAAAAAAATAAAAAGAAATCTTTTTTGCAACTATATTCTACAGGGAAAATTAAGTATATGATCAATAAAAAAAAAAAAAAAAACACAGTTAATGGTTAAGTGAGAAGCTCAATTACTAAAGTCAAGAATATCAATTTCACTTTCAGTGAAGGAAAACTTCCTTTTATGTAGTAGAATGTTTAAAACCTTAAGGAGAAACGTATTTACACCTTTATATTTTATTTTTTTTACTATTTTAAAATGTTTAATTTATTTACCAAATATTAAAATTTGAAATTTGAAATGCTTACACCTCAATGCTTCGAGGCTTACTCCACTCTGAGGCTTACGCCTCTCCTCATGAAGGGTAAGACGCCTTGAGGTACACATTCGCCCTTAAAAACTTTGCTCGTGCCTGATACTTTGTCTGAGTCCATCTAACATGGGGGATAACCAGTTGTAGGTTTTTCATGGTTCATTGTCCCTCTTCCCTTGGGGTGGGATCAGCACCTTGACTGGTCAGAGAGAGTCTATAGTCTAAATGCTTGAACCTCCACTACCACACTCTCTCACCATCTAAGACCTCATGCACCGTCACCCTCCACCCTCCACCACTGGTTGTCCCTTATCAGCTCAGGGCTTACCGTCTTCCTAGAAGGCTCCACACCACCTCGTGACCAACTATTTGCACTATGCTATTGTTGCTATGTTGTAGTCAGTGATTTAACATTGACATACAGTCACTCATGATCTCGCACTAGCGTGGATCAAGTATGAAACCTAACCTACCAGTAAAATTACTAGTATTTGATGTTGACTTGTAAGTATGCAATAAGCACAAAAACTTAAAATGTATTGGCAATTTGATTTTGTCATGTTAGTCGTGGAAATAATTACAGGCACTCCTAAGCTGATCTCACCCTACTGGAAATACCACAACACCGTACTTATTCAATACAGAAAGTACCCTGGCCTCTTGCAGCAATCGGAAGCTTTTTAGTGATGACCATTTGTGGGAAAAAATATTACAAAGGGTGAAAACATGTGTGTGAGGCAAGGAACAATGCACATAAGTTATTGTTGTTAGTTCCAGTTTGGAACTAATACTGCAGAAAGAAGAGACAGTTCCATTTAAAGCGTGTCATTTAGCTTTGTTTTGGACCTATAATTCTCCTCCATTTATAGGGTTTCCGCTCCTTTTGATATCCAAGGATTGGAGAGCTGTTTGTGATTCTTGGTTTTCTTCTTTTGAAAGTGTAACACCCCAAAACAATAGCGACAACCCACCTCATGATATCCAATAGAAAACATAGACATGCGAAATATTAAGCCTTTATTTATATTTTTTTACCGTACAAAAGATATCAAATGCGAGTATACATTCATAAATCTTAAATCCTGAATCTATAGCATATGCCATATATAAGTGAACCGTAATAAAAGATAATACAGATAAGTTTATACCCTAATAATTACATCTTTCCAAGACATTGCTTGGTTACAACAAGATGGATCAAGTCCAAAACAATTAAAAAGCCTGAGGCTTGTAACAAAGATAATTACAACAAAGAAACAAAAATGAGCCTTCAGCTTCACACCCAAGCTATAAGTCCTTAGTGGAGGCATATCATGAGCACCTTGTTTTCCACATAGGGTGAGCTAAAACTCAATAGAGATACCTTAACACTATGTATGAAACTTAATGAAATCATAAGGTGAATGCATATGCATGTCTTTTGCCAAACATTATACTTTTCCATCTCAAAACAATGCAATGCTATTATCAATATATTTCAATTCATGAAAAATACACTTTTATATCAGAAAACAGGGCAGTAGATAGAAAACATTGGCAATCTTTAGGTACATCTGCCAGTAGGCTATACAAGCACTACCAAAGTTATTTTACCGGTACTAACTGGAAGGATCGGCATCTAACCGCGTGGGTTTTTGGACTTTCACCGAGGACACACATGCCAACAATATAAATAACAAACCACACGCCCTAACCAGATTTACCAAGGTATATACCTTTTTTTTTTCTCAAAAACAACATATTTTCAATGTTCAAGTATGAAACAATGCTCGATACAAGATGTATGAGTAATTAGTTTCAATGTAACCTAATTCTCATACAATTTCTACAATAATCAAATTATCCTTCACTGATAGCCCAAAACGGATATTTACACTCAACAGATAATTTTTCAACAATAGATAAAATCTCATAAATTTCAAAATGAAAGTGATGATAAATATCCAACTCCGCTCTCATCATCTACAGATGCATTCTTCTTATCTTTTTAAACCTAACATCTTTTCTTTTACTTTTATAAACCAAACATTAATGATTTTCAAAATCTCATTTAAGGAAGTTTCCAAAATTTCAACACAATCCAACAATATACACGCTCTCACACCCTCTCTCAAGAATTTATTCGGAAAATCCCTCTTTTATATTTCAAAATCAAACTCTAGATATAACGCAAAATTTTCAAATCACTAAACCTTTTCTAAGAGCAAATAATTAAGTTAAAAATCATACCAAAGGTTGAAGAAATCTCTACCTTAAGAGTAGAAGATGAAGTGAGTAAGGGTGGAAGTTTTACCAGACCGATCCACTCTGATTAAAACGAAGCTTCCAATGAGTTATACCTTTTTCTCCAAGGAACTATGGTGGAGAAATCAATGGGTGAGGGTGTATTTGAGGTTTTAAGCAGGAAGTAAAGAGAGAAACCAAACCAAACCAAACCAAACCAAAACCAAGTTTTAAGTCCTATCAAATGGGGAGGAACTAGAGAGAGAATGGGGAGGTGTTTTAGAGAGAGGAAGTGAAAAAGTGACAAAAATCCCTTTTTCCGGAAACTGATATATTACAGACAGTTCGAGCGACCAAACTACTGTTTGAGCATCAGATACAATAAGTGATACCGCTCGAGTGACCAAAATATCACTCAAGTGCATAATGACCCCCCTCCCAAAAGTTCAGACTTGCAAAATATCGCTCAAGCGAAGAAAAAACTGCTCGGCGAAGATCACCCATTCTCGAAGTTTTACAGACTTGCAAAAATGCCGAGAGATCGAAGACCGCCGGCGACCAAAGCATCGCTCGAGTTAACCAGAAGTGAAACATACAACAACTTTATTGAAAAAATTAACTCCCAACCTATTTCAAACACAACCAATAATTCCTCACAACAAAACTCAACTAACAACAAGAATGAAAAGGGTACAAACAACACTTGAGGTATGGAATCCGGATCCAAGAGCATGAAAATGGTCAGGTCAAAACCGGAATCGTTATAGAAATGCTTGATAGTGATTTTCTTTTCCTTTATGGTTGTAAGAGGACTCGTTGTTCTCACTTTGTTCTCTCTTTCCTTTATTAGTAAATTCCTTTTTGTTACTGATTCATGTATTTGAAAAGTTATTGTTATTGGCACTTCACATAATATAAATTGATGCATTGCATTATCCTTAACCCAATTGACCACCATCCAACCCATCAATGATCAACGTATGTGAGGGATCTAGAGGTTCTTCATGTACTATTTATATAGAGTTTTAGGCTTTTTGAAATAAATGGGTTCCCTAAACATACCTAGTGAATATTGCTACTCCTATATATTAACTGTTATATGATTTCTGACTTTGGATTCACAAACGGTCGAATCCAGGAAGCACATGCTTCCAATCAAAACTGTTAAAAATGGAATGTCTTTGACTTAAAGGTTGCCCTTTTTATTCATCTAAAGAGAGTTCATGGGGATATCATGGTCTATGTTACATGGACTTGGGTGCGGGTGCGGGTACGGGTGTTGGGTGTGGTTGTGTATCTAGAGATCGGACCCATCAAATCTTAAATATAAGGGTATGCCCATCAAATCTCAAATATAGGGGTATGTGGACTCGGGAAAAAAGTTATTTTTAATATTATGAATTTATTACGTGAGATAAAATGGTATTAAATGTAACATACAATGTCAAAAAGACATTTTACTGATTTTATAGCAATTAGACAACAATATATGCATATGAGAATAGTGTTGTTAAATATAAATATATAAGTAGTGTTTGATGAAAAGTATTAGACGGATATGCGTCACTCTTGTCCAAGTGTTAGGTGTCTGGCACAGATATTTGATTTATTTCAGAGTCCATGTAAGATACTTAAAGATAGGTCGGGGTTGCCTAACATGGTCATCTTAGTTCTATCAATACTTACAAAGGTAGACCACCATTTTGGAGTTTCCCTTCTTTAAAGCAATAGCGATATGAGAATTTTTTAGGGTTAATTACTTAAAAGCCCTATTGGTAAGGTTGGTGTCCCATTAAGTCCTCTTTCATTGTTTTGAACCCATGAAGTCCTATTTTCAAAATATTTATGTATTTATGTCCATTTTATCCTTATTAAAAAGTTGAAGGAATTGAGAAGCATCAATCCATTGAGTGCTAATAAAAAATTATTAGGTGTTACAAGTGCACACCTCATGACAATGTTATCCACCAACCACCAATCACCAAGCATTATGTCTTATGCCCTATCTTCTCCACCAATCACAAATCTTTTGGTGACAACCTAACCATGCCTCAAAAGCACTAGATAATTTCTCTTATTCAAATGGGTATTTCTAATATGGCATTTACTTTTGTTTTGTTTTTTCAAAATTTAAAAACTTCATAACTTTTATTATACACAGTTATTTTTAATAAAAATTATATTTTTGGAGTCTACACAATGAGATCTATTAAATAAGACCAATATTGAATATAAAATTTTATAAAAATAAAATATTATTTTTTTTAGCTATAAAAAACTAACAATTTATCAGTTTGCGAAACTATCTAGTAAAATTGAGAAACTTCTAAGTTTTTTTTTCCAATATTAACTAAGAATATTATTAGTTTTTGAGAAATTTCTCAGTTCTTTTTTTTTTTTTTTTTTAGTTTTAAAACAAAGATTATTAGTTTTTTCCAATTTAAAAACTGATAATATTCTCAATTTTAAAACTGAAAAAAATTGAGAAATTTCTCAATTTTGCACCTAAATTTCTTAGTCTATTTGATAGACATTTATTTTTGATAAATGTCTATTGTAGAAATTATGATGTTTTGAAGTTTTGAAAGTCAAAATAAATGTCATATCACCATACTCTTTTATAAACAATTACAAATGATGAACAACCATTATTATTATTTTTTTTAACAAAGAAAGGCCCTAAGGCATACAGATTAAGGAAAATCATGACTAACAAGAGAAAATAAAGGTAACGTGGGGTCCACCATCCAATTTAGAGCCAACTCTCCTCTGAGAAATTTGGTGGCTATCCAATGCTCCACCTAATTGGTCGTTCTTGGACTCCAAGAGAAAGAGGGACCTCTAAGAGATGTTGTGGTCTTGATGTTGGCTATCAGCACACTGACCTCCCAATGATTGTTTGAAGGGTAATTTCGTCTATTAAAAATTAATAGAACCTGAAGGAGCACAAAATTTTATTGAGGACTTAATGGATTATAAGTTCACAAAATGGAACTTATGTGTAAATGCCCCAAGTTTTAATCGGTTAATGGCATAATGAGAATTTCATCCTTGTAAATAATTTGATTTCAAGTATTCCACTTCATGTGGGATTTGTGAAGATGTAACTGATCTAATGAGAAAGACAGTGGAGAAACAGTTACCTAAAACATTGAGTGGGCCACTTTGGTTAAAAAAAAACAGTTAGTAATATTTATGTGACAATAATCACCCTTGTAGCATGTGACATACCAAAAGTTCTATATAACACATCCATAATCTTATGGTTGCTTAGTTGTCATCATCATCATCAACAGCATCATCACTCAGATTATATTTTTCTTCTTCCAGTTTTAGATAAGTTCTATTGTGCAGTTGAACAAAGTTGTTACTGGACCAAGACATCCTGGTGTAATTGGTGATCGAGGATCTGGATCAATTTCGAGGAAAGTAAGTACATCCATTGTTGCTTATATTTGGGTTATATTATCCTATTGTGGGAGCCTTGATGAACCTGATAGAAATGGTTTCAATTTTTAGTGCTATTAATTTTTTCCCCCCACTTCTAGTTATATTGTGATTAAAATGACCAACAGGTGCTCATTTGCTGCCCACTGTCATGTATGGTTTAAATAGTCTTTAGGCTTAAACATGCAGTGGTATTTTCTTTACTTTTAAAAGATAATGATGGCATTCTTGCATTCACATCTTACTTGATTCTACACTTTACTAGTCAATAAAAGCATATGAACTGACCACCCTGATGCTAATGTTCCTCTAATCATGCTCAATTTAATGGTAAGTCGGTAGCTTATATCATTCTCACATTGATATGCATTGAGCATTGCAATCTAAATTACATGTGCAATTGTGCAGTTTATTCCAACTTGGTCTATTCATATGATTTGGGTTACTTGATGAAGTCTTCTATTAAAAAATGTGATTTTGTAAACAATTGCCTTCTCCTGAGCTATACTGCTGCAACATATATTTTGTACCCAACAACCACCGCAACCACTATCCAACCACCTTTATTTCAAGTGATCATTGTTTGCCGCCATCATGGTGGGTCACCAAAACCTGAACATTCATCATAACCACCGTTGAAAATCCGTAGAATTAAACATTTTGGCAATACAAGGATTGAACACAACCAAATTCATCATACAGCCACCGCTCACCCACAGCTTTGCTACCGACCACTACCACCTGACAAAATCATGATGGTTTTCATTATCAAACCTACCTCAAAACCGAAGCTCTCGGTGGCACAAGTTCTTACTAACACACTTGCATCATCGTTGTCTCCATCAACCACTGGGAATGATAGGCTGTTTTCTTCTTCTTCTTATTTTGTTTTATTTTATTTTTATAATAAAATTAACCCAGACCTCCACCGCTGAACAACCCCCACGGGCAGCAACCATAGGCTCACGGGCAGCAACCACACCATTTCATCTCTACATCTCGACACAATCAACCAATAACCAGAGGAATGGATACTAAATTACTAAGTATAAAATCTACCAAACAAACAGCCACAATTCAATGGTAGAGGGAAAACGAATAGCGAAAAGATGATTGTTGTAATGATGATTGGAGGTGTTGCTGATGTTTGTTGAGAGAGAGAGAGAGGTACTGCAGATTCACCACTATGCTGCCGCCATCCATCATCACCACCAGCCACTGTCGCCACACATCAACACCACAGCACTCAACCTCCCTCTTCTCTTGCCACCCACTGCCATCACACCTCTGCCTCACCTACTACTCACCACCTCCGCTTCATTTGTCATAAACCACCAACCATCGCCTCCACCTCCCTAAGGCTAGTGTAATTTACCTTAAGGAAAATTATACTGCAATATCAAAGCGGATGTGCTGGAGGAAGACTAGATTGATAACATCCAACTAGCCAATTACAATAGATGGTTGTCTTTGTTGTCCAATCTGATGTTGAACTATGATTTGCTGAACTATTAGACTTGTCGCCCCCCTCTGTGAAGGGCATAAATCTAGAGCACTATCCTTTTTAATTTGATTGCATTGCCTTGAATAGCTGATCCAGATCTTCTTGCCCAAACCCTCCATAGTAAACCACATCGTTCAAAATGTGTTGATACAAATGTGTACATGAATACTTGCATATATGTATTATATGCTGTAACTTTGAAATTGTTGAGAGAAATTATTGATATGGTGAGTGGAATTTGAATGGTGATGGAGGGTTTTGTGGTGATAGAGAGAGTGAGTTAGTAGGGGATGGTGGTGCAGAGAGAGGGAATAGAGAGGGGGAAGGATTGTTTGGTTATAAACATGGAGGTGACCAATAAGGTTAGAATTGTTTGGTTACAAAGATGGTAAAGTGAAGTATACAAAGATGGTAAAGAATTGTTTAGCCAATTGCAAGAGATGGTTGTCTTGTTCGAACGAAGTTGTTTCTGTGTTCAAATGTGCATTTCTCTTGAAGTATACAAGGTGAAGTGAAACTAGCCCAATGTACAAGGCTCAATAACGAACGAAGTGTATGGGTCCTAAAAGTTGTACCCAATAATTGATCTAGCCTATTGTCCAAAACTAAACTAAGGCCAAGAACTCTCTGAACAAACCAACCCAAAGGACTAATCTAGACAAAACTCCCTAAATGATGCTAATACAATACATAAATTTTATCTCTTCAACAAAGTGGATTATGTTTGTACGATCCAGGCTTGAAGCTGAAGTTGGCTTCTTGATGTTTTACTATGAAACATACTCAAGACCCAACTAACCCTACAATGATATTGGAATGAAATTGCCAATACAAAAACAACCAAGGGGTTACCTAAACATTTTTCCTCACATGACAGATATATACACACTGACGATAATTTTGGAAAAAAAAAAATAAAGAAAAAAAAAATAAGGCCATAGACATTAAAGGGATGCTGCGAAAAATAATGTATACATGAAAATATTAACAATTAATTTAATGTTAGTAAGACATAAATTTTACTACATCGAAATACAAAGAAATCATTTTCTATATTTTATATTTTGGAAAAGAGGTGTGAACAGAATGTCTTATTTTCTATTTTAAAAAGCTCCATCACTAAACAAATTGAAACTTTTAGGTTTTAGGGTTTCTAAAATAAAAAAGCCCTAGGGACTACTCCACAATATTTTGATTTTATTCATTGACTATATAGTTATTTTCGACAAATTTTAAATTTGATACGTTGGAAATGAAGTGTAAACAAAATATTTTAATATCTATTTTAAAAAGACATAACAAATTGGAAGCTTTTTGCTTGAGGATTCAAAAAATCAAAAAACACGGTGGAGGGATTAATAGGTATAAATCCACATTGTTTTGAATTTAATCATTGATTCTTGAGGGTTTTTTTTTTTTTTTTTTTTTTTTTTTTTTTTAAACACACTTGTGTCTAGATCTCTGTGTTTTTTGTGTTTCTAAGCAATGGACACTCATGTACCTTGAGAGTCTGAAATTGTTTATGGGTCTAAAAAATCAATAAAATAGTAAGACACTTTTGGATGTGTGTCCGACATGTATTGGGGTTGGTGTCGGCGTTCGACAGATGTCCGAGAGATGGACACTGAAACTTTTTAGTAGTACCGTGCTTTGTAGGGCATACCCTAACCACTCCGATTCAAATAGAAAATTACATTAGATTAAATTTAACAATCAGGGCAGTAAATTTTCATCAGTTTTGTTGCTACCGATACCCCGAAATCAAGTCTTTCAGTGTCCACTGAATTTCTTCGGGGAAATTGCATTTCAGTGAGTGAAACAATATTTTCATTTTCATGATGGTGCAAGTTTTGTGTGCATGGTGCAAGTCCACCCTGTGTGTCAGAGTTGCACCACAAAAGATTCCATCTATAGTGCAATTACTTATCCACTGTCCCACTGATTTGCTATTTCCCTAATTTCTTCTTGCTATTGTTCTTTCAAAATTGCTTATTATTACTAAACCGTGGTCTTTACTTTGGATCATTGAATCACTACTATTACTTACTCTTTTGTTGAATATATTTGATTTGTTTAATTTATGTTGTAAAGAGCTCAAATTATATTTCAGTCTCGTGATATTGAACCTGTTTTACTTTGCTTCCTTGGAGACGTCTGATAAAAATGAATATATAGTATCTATCAATAAAGGCTCTACATGGAATGCATGTGTGCATTCTTGTCCAGAACATTGTTGATTGTTATGAAGAAATAAAGCAATGAAATACATGAAGCATTTGCTTCCCTGGAGACATCTGATGGAGGTAAATATACAAGGATTCTATGTGGGGTGCGTGTGTGTGTGCATGTGCACATGCGCTTGTGTGTGTGGCTGTGTGCCATTCTCCATACCATTCTTGAAATTTGAAAAGAAATAAAAAGCAATGAAATACATAAAAGCATATTAATAGGATCATGATATGATTAATAAAATACCTATTGAACAGTCATGGTATGTGAATTGTAGCTTCTTTCTGTTCGCATCTAATGATTCATTTATTCCCCTGTTTGGGGCACTTAAAAAATTCACAAAGGTGATTTTCTTTGATTGAGTCATTGTTAATCTTTAATTCCTTGAGCTTGTTTTCTTGTCCTCTGTTAACTGAGATTACCTGCAGGTTCATCTGCGGCTGAATGGTCACAGGAGGCAGATTTCCCTGACTGGTTAGATCCGCATATATATGACACACAAAGTTCCCAAGAAGGCAGACGATGGTCATCACAGCCACATAATTCAGTGCGTATTGCAGAAACAAAACCCTTGTACAGAACATCGTCATATCCTCTGCAGCAACAACAGCAGCAACAACAGCAGCAACACTTTTCCAGTGAACCTATTTTGGTACCCAAATCATCTTTTACCTCTTTCCCTCCACCTGGTGGCAGATCTCAACAGGCTTCACCACGCAACCAATCACATCACCTAAATATTTTTTCTCATACCGGAGGTCATCAGTTACCCTTTTCTGCTCCAAACTTTTCTCCTTTATCTAGCTCTAATCTACATTTGGCCGGCTTACCTCATGGGTTGCATTATGGTGGAAATATGGCTCAGTTGGACCCTTCTGGTCTTTCTATTAACAGCCGATCACAGAACCACTGGGCCAACCATGCTGGCATGTTTCATGGGGACCATTCCAATCACTTAAACAATATTTCGCAACAACAATTCTCTTACCAGAAAGGGTTATTATCTTCACAGTTACTTCCATCACAGCAGCAGCTGCAACAGCAAAGAATGCATCTTCCAGTTCAACCATCTTTAGCTCATTTCTCAGCAATGCAATCCCAAGTATTTAATGCCCTTACTTCTTCGCCTGCACATTTGAGTAAATATGGGTTGGTGGATATGAGAGATCAAAGACTTAAATCATCACAAAGAGGTAGACAGAATATCCGTCTCTCTCAACAAGGTTCTGATACTAGTAACCAGAAGACTGATAGTGGTTGCCCTCAGTTCAGATCGAAGTATATGACATCTGAGGAGATAGAGAGTATTCTTAGAATGCAGCATGCTGCCACACATGGAAATGATCCATATGTAGATGATTATTATCACCAAGCTCGTCTTGCAAAAAAAGCTACTGAATTGGGATCAAAACATCGTTTCTGCCCAATCCATCCAAAAGAGCTTACTTCTCGATCTCGTAACAGTGCAGACTCACTTCCACATCTCCAAGTTGATGCACTTGGGAGGGTCTCCTTCTCTTCAATACGTAGGCCACGTCCTCTCCTAGAAGTTGACCCTCCTTCCTCTGCTTCTGGCAATGGCAGTGCTGAGCAAGTTTCTGAAAAGCCATTAGAACAGGAACCAATGCTTGCAGCTAGAATCACCATCGAAGATGGAATTTGTCTTCTTCTTGACATAGACGACATTGACCGGCTCCTACAATTTAGTCAGCCACAAGATGGTGGAACTCAGCTTAGGCGGAGGCGACAGATCCTGTTGGAAGGCTTGGCTGCCTCACTTCAGCTTGTTGACCCACTTGGAAAAAGTTCCTCAGTTGGGTTGGCCCCCAAAGATGACATTGTGTTCCTACGATTAGTTTCTCTTGCAAAGGGTCGCAAGCTCCTTTCTAGGTACCTTAAACTTCTCTTCCCCGGCGGAGAGCTTGCCCGAATTGTTTGCATGGCTATCTTCCGTCATTTGAGGTTTTTGTTTGGTGGTCTTCCTGCTGATTCAGGGGCAGCTGAGACGATTACTAATCTTGTGAAGACAGTTTCGACGTGTGTTAATGGGATGGATCTTAATGCGCTTAGTGCTTGTCTTGCTGCGGTAGTTTGTTCAGCGGAGCAACCACCACTCCGTCCCCTTGGAAGCCCTGCTGGGGATGGGGCCTCGGTTATTTTAATATCTGTTCTCGAAAGGGCAACCAAACTGTTGACTGATCCTCGTGCTGCTAGTAACTGTAGCATACCCAACCCTGCCCTTTGGCAGGCCTCGTTTGATGCGTTCTTTGGTCTCCTGACCAAGTATTGTGTTAGTAAATATGATAGTTTAGTGCAATCGATATACACACACGGCCAGCCGAGCAGTGAGATTATTGATTCTGAGACCACGAGAGCCATAAGCAAGGAAATGCCTGTCGAACTTCTACGTGCTAGTCTTCCACACACTGACGAGCAACAGAGGAAGCTGTTATTAGATTTTGCTCAACAATCCATGCCTATCACCGGATTTAATGCAAATGGAGGAAGCGGTGGTCAAGTAACTCCTAAATCAGTGAAGGGCTAGTTGAAAAAGTAGGGATTGCGAAGTTTTCTAAAATTGCTATAATATTGTTGCAGGGTTCTATCACATTTGGTGGCCTTCACGGTGAGGATCTACATGACCAATGGATCCATGGGGTGTGCATCTAATGAAGCATAATACCTCTTCTAATTTTCTTTTCTTTTCTTTTCTTTTCTTTTCTTTTCTTATGCATCCAGGGATACCTGAGAAATAGTAAGATCATAATCTGTTTATTCTGCTGAATGTATCATCTCTGCAAAAATGTGTATTATGTTAAGAAACGTTGAAGGAGAGTTTGCGATGGAACCTTTTCGTTTGGGTATCTTAATTTTGGTGCTCTGTTGAAACTGAAAGAACAGGTGATGAACGTGCAGGGCCGTCCATGGGATAATTTTTACTGAACTTTCCTTTTCCATGCTTTCCCAAAAGTGAAAAAGATGGGAAAGGAAAATGAAAGAAGAGAAAAGAAAATCTTACTGATTCAAGAGGAAGGTACATTACTATTGAAGGACAAGAAGGTGAATGCATGGATGAGTTTTTAAGAACTTGGTCTGTATTGGTTGAAAATATTGTCATATGTAATCTAGTTTTCAATTGGACTCTTTTAGCATGTTACTGGTAGTACACTACTGTCCTTCATGTGGCCATGGACTATAGTTATGTTCCACAGGCCATATATGAATATTGCCCTATTCTGTATTTGATCTTCTCAGGAATGTTGCCATGATGTATGTGAATGAACTTGGTAATTAAAATTTTCTTTTTCTGTAGATGGTTTGGGAGTATGTCTACCAGAGACTTGTTAGAATGCATTTAGCAAATGAAGGACAATAATATGCATAGTTGTTTCCTCTCGAAATCCCTTCCACTGGGGATGTAGTTTATGCTGCATTTTATGCTTTTTTTTTTTTTTTTTATACATGTTGCGTATGTATTTTTTTTAAAAAATATACTTCATATATATTTGTAACTAATGTTAATGTAATTTTATTTTGCGATTAAAAAATATATTTTTGCACTTTTATGGTAATGTTACGCATTGTTTTTATCGACACATTTTTGAACCATAAAACTGCATAATATTACCACAAATATGCCTATTTGATTTTTGAATCACAAATTTTCATAGTTCTATCGGTAATATCAAAAGATTACATAACATTTGTTATAAAAATATTTAATATTTACTGAAAAAATGTGTTATAAGGTACGTATTCTGTTCGCACCTCACAGAAAATAGTACACAACATTTATGTTGGAACAAAATTGAATTGTTCACATATATTTGTTTATCAGCCGTGATTCTGACCCCCAGCTGGGGGCACCCTCCCCCCAGTGCCACATGACGCTTTGCTAGTGGCTGAAATAAAAAAAAAAAAAATTTGTTTTTTTTGGCCAATCAGGAGTGACCCCCAGTACCCTCACTGGGGGTCTTAAGCTTTATTCATTTGCATATATTTGAACAACTTGTTTTTGTTTAGAAATATATGTCCAAACATTTGATATTTATTTCAAAATTTATATCTGAAATGTATAAATGATGTTTTATTGTAGTGTATGAATAAAATTAACTTTTTGTAAATGACTACCCCTTGTGTAAAAAAAATTTACTAAAAAATCTATCAAATACAGAGTGTGGTTTCCACTCATATATTTATTTAGTAAATTCTTTTATAAAATCCTTTCATAAATTTTTTTGGGTCTAGCATTTTCCAATTTCGAAATGAGGACAATAAATCCAATTAGTTGAGAAAAACACAACCATTTTATATAAAACAAAAAAAAAGTCCCAATAGCCAAAGAGAGCGCAAGTGAAGAAAACACTGTTTTTGGCTACTATGCACATGTTATGCTCAACACGAGTTTGTGGAATTAGAAAGAGGAAATTTCATTTTTTTTCGCCCTTTTATTATCACTCAAAAATTAAGGATTAAATATCAGTAAATTTCAAAATGTGATAATGTGATATTGTGAACGATTTAGTCCTATCTTTTTTCTTATAAACTTAAAGGTCTAATTAAAGTGAAAATTACATAAAAAGGTCGTCACTTACATGTTTTAGTTTAATTTTTAGGGATAAAAATGATTTTTTCAAAATGTAATACTCCAATGTAACACTTCAATATAACACACTAAAAAATTTTTTGGTGTAATTTTTTCAAATGCAACAACGTAATACTTAAAAAAAAATTCTTTGGTGTACTTTTTCCAAACTTAATGCTCCAATGTAAAAAAAAAAAAAAAAAAAAAAAAAAAAAAAAAAAAAAAAAAAAAAAAAATCCTTAGTGTACTTCTCCAAAATATAACATTTCAATCAATGTAATCCCAAACGTAACACTCCAATGTAACATACTCCAATGTAACACACAAAAGCACTAAAAAAAACTCCTTAGTGTACTTTTTTCAAACGTAACACTCACAGTTTGAAATTATACATTTATTCAAAACTTACTAAGGAATATTTGTACTCCTTTTGGAATGGTTTGAAGAATCTCAAATTCTTTTTTTTGTTTTTTTTTAGTGTTATATTGGATTGTTATGTGTAGGAAAAGTATAGTAAGAATTTTTTTTTTTTTGTTATATTGGAGCGTTACGTTTGGAAAAAATACACCAAAAAGTTTTTTTTGTATGTTACATTAAAATGTTACAATAAGGAATTTTTTTTAGAATATTATATTGAAGTGTTACGTTTAAAAAAAGTACACTAAAGAATTTTTTTGTGTGTTACATTAGAATGTTACACTAAGGAATTTTTGTGTGTTATATTAGAGTGTTACACTAAGGAGTTTTTTTAGAGTATTCTATTAGAATGTTACAATAAGAAGTTTTTGTGTGTTACATTAAAATGTTACACTAAAGAGTTTTTTTGGAGTATTATATTAGAGTGTTACATTTAAAAAAAGTATATCAAGAAATTTTTTTTTGTATGTTACGTTAGAGTGTTACACTAAGGAGTTTTTATGTGTTACATTAGAGTGTTACATTAAGGAATTCTTTTTGTATGTTATATATTAGTGTTACGTTTAGAAAAAAAATACACTAAGGAGTTTTTTTGTATGTTATGTTAGAGTGTTATAATAAGAAATTTTTTTATGTGTTACTTTAGAGTGTTACACTAAGAAGTTATTTTGGAGTGTTACATTTGAGAAAAGTACAATAAGGAGTTTTTTTATGTGTTACATTAGTGTTACGTTTGGATGTTAATTACTATCAATGTTGTAATGTCAATGTTACAATTGGGACGAACACTACAAAAAGGAATGAACACCACACCAATAATACCACAAATGGGGTAACATCATTCACTTACAAATCATTCTACTAAATTCCTATAAAAAAATAGAAACGTAAAAACTTACCTTACCCACGCATACTGTGGAGAAGTGGTTTGGAAATACTCTTCTGATCTTAGGGAACGCTCGTGATCCTCTTCTGGTCACCTGAAAAGGAATAAATACTCCGGTCGGGAGTGCCGAAATTAACACTCCGATGGACAAGTCAGTATCTACACTCAAGAATGCTTATATTCTAAGTTAAGCAGAACAATTTTCATATACCTCCTTCTGGCTGATGTTTCTCCTATTTATATCTTTTCTTCTTTGGGCATCGGGATTAGATCCATTCCCCACCTCATATTCGGCACATTTTATAATGGACCGATCTTCACTTGGCCCCTTACTTAATCGGTTATTTGGCTGAGTAGGATTGGATTTGAGCTTTCGAGCCAATTGCCGAGTGCTTCGAACCTTGACTCTTCCAGATTCGACTATCCAAAATCTCTACGACTCCCGAATCTCGGCCTCCACAATTGCCCCCCAAGCACTCCACTAACAACAGTTGGCTGGAGTGTTTGGCTTCGAACTCGAAGAGTTAGAGCCGAACTTCGGCGGCTGACCGTATTCCAATGCAAATGTCTGTACACACGCTTCTCGGTTATCATTTCAACTTCCCGCCTCTTCGTACACTTCTATTTATTGTGATTTGAAATTTCGACGTCTTTTCAAATGCATACACGCTTTTAGATGCCCGTCGCTGGACTGCCTTTCGAACTACCTCTGCAACTTCCTACTCTTCTCTATCTCCTTCGCCTCTTATAAGTTCTCTTATTCTCTGCTTTTTTTTTTTAGCTTAGCATAATCCTATTTGCTGGAGGGGATGGCGAAACATTTAAAAGATCTCCTCTCACCGGATCAAATTTTTGGCTTCCAACGTCATTTTTCCATTCCTGATGACGTCCGTCTGTCATTTGTGGCAGACAGCACCCTCGATATTGAGAGGATTGATGAAACCACGATCATCTTCTCTCTTCTATCAATCGCAGAGGGTGGGGTCCATTTTCCCTTCACCCACTCCTTAGGGCGGTGCTTTGCCACTGGGGGTTAATTCCTTCCTAATCCAACGTCAACTTCTTTAGGGTCGTGATGGGGATTATCGCACTAAACCGCCGCCTTGGGCTTAACCTTGGCATTCCCGCTATTCGGCATTGCTACGCCTTGGCCAAGTCTTCTGGTCGGCACGGGCGTTATTTCCTTAGGACCAAAGACACCGACCATCAACTAATGACTATGCTTTCCACCTTTGGGAAGCGAGTCGATGATGTTATGGTCGTCGTCTAAGGAAACTGGGAATTCGGCGAAGGCGAGGATTGCCTTGATCCCATTCCTAGACGGAGGGGCGAACCAGGTGGCCAAGTATCTTCTTTTATTTATTTACTTCTTGTATTTATAAAACTTTATTTTCGGGACCTCATGGTTTTGCTTTTCCAGGAAATGATTTGAAGAAAGTCTTGACCTCGACCGACGACGCCGTCCTTTCGAAAATTAGGACTACGCTCAAGTATTTCGACCGACCGAGTCTTCAGAAGTAAGGGAGGGCGGCCCATGTTCTGCTCCGCTACAAGCCGACTTATATGACCTTTTCGGTGGCGGAAAACATCCCAATTCCAAAGGGTGAGGAGTTTCTTATCGCCCTTATCTTGACTGATTTCAGAAATTTGAGGCAAGTCGGTTGCGAGGGATCAGATTCGAAACGACCGAAAGTGGCTGAGGCCATCGAGTCAGACCAATTCGAAAACTGAGGTTGACGAGGCTTTGCAGTTAGCATTTGAAGAAGCCGGTCTCAATTTGGCTGATCCTCCGTCCACCTCGGGTCGAGAGGGCCGTCCGCTTGACAATATTTTTCACGGTCTGGAGGACCTTCTTGGCGTGTTCCTAGAAGATATGGCTGGGTTGAGCCTCACTAAACTTGCCAAGAAGGCGAACGCGGAAAGGATGGCCGTGCGGCGAAGGGCGGAGGAGATTCGGGCTGTTGAATCTCAGTTCCAGTCCTCCTTGCCTGTTATTGAGGGGGCGACAAAGAACGGAAGTACCGAGGCGGAACCTTTTGTGCACGCAAGTGTAGAAGCTGAGCAAAGGGTGGAGAAGCGCCCTGCCGATGTCGAGGCCGGCTCAGAAGAAGACCGTGCCGACAAACGACCTCGTTTGGAGGAGTCGGATGTGATTGTACCTTTTGTTATTCAGGCAAAAATAAAAAAATACGCCAATCTCCTCTGACGCTTTGGTGATCAAAGATCCAGCGGTTGCCCTCAGCTTGGCGACGTCCATTTCACTGCCTACTGACAAGGCGGCTTTTCGGGCAGAGCCTGATCTAGTTGCAATTGGGTTGGCCGCGCAATCAGCTCTTTTGGTATATATCTGCACTTTGTCTTTTCTCTTTATGCAAATATTATTTTGTTTTCAACTTCCTGTTTCGCAGGCTGTTGGAAGGATAGCCGACATGGGCCGTCGCTATCACGATGCCGTCAAGTTAATTGGCTGTTTACAAACAGAGGTTGAGGGCCAAAGGAGTAGGGCGCAGACGGAGGGCGCCCGTGCTGAGGCCGAGATGGAGAGAGCCCGCAATGCTAAAGAATTGAGATCAGTCGTCGAGAAGAGGGCTGATGCGAGCGAAGACGCGCTTAAATTAGCCCAGGAGGCGATCTCTAACTTGGAGGCTAGGTTGGAAGAGATGAAAGCGGCGAAGGAAACAGCCGACCTGAAGGCTTCCAGCGCATTCGATGCTGGGAAAAAATCTGCTTTTGATGAATATGTAGATGAAGTGCCCAAATTTGAGAATCGGGGATTTAAACACGGCTGGCTCAAAGCCCTTGCTGCTGCTGATGTGACATTGGCTACGCCAATTCCATACGAGCAAGTGGATGTTGCGCCGTTGAGTCTGACTCCGAGGGCTAATTTGGGTGGCGCTTGTTTTTGTTTTAGGATTTGCATGTAATTTTCAGCTTTTTACAACTTTTTGTCTAGTAATTTTTATATGTAAAATGGTTACAATTTGTGCCCAATTTACTTAATAAAAATTCATTTTGAACTTTGTTGTTACTAATGAACGGAATTGTTTGGTTACTGTTTTGGATAAAACGTTTTGTCTACTTGCCGACTAGATGATTAGGCCGTTTAAAAAGCCAAAAATCAGTACATGAAGTGGCTGTGGCACATATATTGGCATGGGGCCAAGATGCTCGGCCGGTTAGATTAATAAATCTGCCCTTGCCCCGGCCAGTGCATGGACTTCAAGGCCTTCTCCCATAATTGCCATTTAGATAACTAAGCAAGTTTTAACAAGCCAAAAATCAATACATGAAGTGGCTGTGACACATATCAATCGGCATGGGGCTAAGATGCTCGGCCGGTTAGATTAATAAATCTGCCCTTGCCCCAGCCAGTGCATGGACTTCCAGGCATTCTTCCATAATTGCCGTTTAGATAACTAAGCCGTTTTAACAAGCCAAAAATCAGTACATGAAGTGGCTATGGCACATATTAATCGGCATGGGGCTAAGATGCTCGGCCGGTTAGATTAATAAATCTGCCCTTGCCCCAACCAGTGCATGGACTTCAAGGCATTCTCCCATAATTGTCGTTTAGATAACTAAGCCATTTTAACAAGCCAAAAATCAGTACATGAAATGGCTGTGGCACATATCAATCGGCATGCGTCGTTTGGAGACTGCCAAAAGCATTAATGAAATTGCCTCAGGGTCGCTGCATGCCTACGAATAAATGGGGTGAGTTCGCGCCAGTGGGTACACTTATTCTTATTTAGACTCGATTTGAACTAGCTTGGGGCGAGGGTGAATGTCAAACAGACTGTTCTTCAACAGCAGAGGAGATGGACGAACGCTGGTTGAACTAGATACTGCGATGAATCGTAGCAGCGAGCCAGCACATACGGAAGGAAGGACGTCCAAGGAAAGCGAAAAACGTCAACCTTCAAGTCGTCGAAGCAGATCACCCCGAAGAGAGAAGCATCAACGGAGGAGCTCCCCGCGACCACGACTGAGGAATGAGTCAAACGCGACGCCACAACCATTGAGTTTTGCAATGTTCGTGGGGAATAAACCGATGACTAAGGCAGATTCCATCGTCAATGATTCGGGTGTAGCGGTCGAGTTTGCTCGACAGATCTTTCCACCGGAAGTCCAATAATCGATGGTTGGACGACGTGATTTCGAAGTGTTTCAAGAAGGTATATCATGGGGCAGTGAAGGGGCTGTACACCGCCTACAAAGTCGGCATGTGTCTGTGCACCGCGCAGCGGGAGATGGAGAAAATGGACGAACGGGTTTGCAGTGCGGAGAAGACGGAGGGCGAGCTTAGGGACTTAGGAAGGTTAAAGTCGTCGATCCGCATGCGGTGGGTCAATCTAACCCGATTGTGGACGAGAGGGTGACCCAACGGCTATTGAGTCATGCCATCGTTGACCGAGATACGAAAGACATGTTTGCCGTAGCAAATGCAAGCGCCAAAGGTTATGAGCAGGGTTTCCATGCTGGCCGGAAGGTTGGGATCGACAAAACGAAAGAGACATTTGCTGAGGAGGTCTGCCGATACGAGAATCGCGGCTTTAAGCATGGTTGGATCGCGGCTCTTTAGGCCGCAGAGGCTCTCCGAGCGAAGGGTGTTGATTTCAACTTATGTGGTCTGGATCATCGTGATCATTTGCCCATTTCCGCCTTCGAAGTTGAAAAGAGCGATGATGAGGGAGACGCCGAATAAAAATATTCGTTATAAATGTTCAAACGCGGATTGCGTCTAAGATTATGTGATTATTGGTTGGTCGAATAAAAAATCATTTTATTTTCAATGTTTTGTTATAAGTTTTGTTCGGCACACACGTGCTTGCATGCGTTTTATTATATAAATATTTGAATAAATGTATTTCAGACGATTGAATGGACATTGTTCGGCCTGATTTAATCGATACGCACGACCCGAAGGGTTCATTGATCTGCCCAAAGACGTCATTTGCCGATGGGGCTCCGAATCCAGAGACTTTAATTGGCCAATCGTGATATCCACGAAGGGCGCTTCGAATCCAGAGGCTTTAATTGACCTAAAGACGTCATTTGCCGATGGGGCTCCGAATCCAGAGACTTTAATTGGCCAATCGTGATATCCACGAAGGCGCCGAATCAGGCTCCGAATCCGGAGACTTTAATTGGCCAATCATGATATCCACGAAGGGAGCTTCGAATCCGGAGGCTTTAATCGGCCCAAGGACGTCATTCGCCGATGGGGCTCCGAATCCAGAGACTTTAATTGGCCAATCGTGATATCCACGAAGGGCGCTTCGAATCCGGAGGCTTGATCGGCCCAAGGGCGACATTCGCCGATGGGGCTCCGAATCCGGAGACTTTAATTGGCCAATCATGATATCCACGAAGGGCGCTTCGAATCCGGAGGATTTAATCGGCCCAAGGACGTCATTCGCCGATGGGGCTCCGAATCCAGAGACTTTAATTGGCCAATCGTGATATCCACGAAGGGCGCTCCGAATCCAGAGGCTTTAATCGGAACATCTTTGAACTAGATTCTGTAGTAGGTGAATGAGAATCTTTGTATTACAGAAAAAGAGATGTACATAGCGAACAGTTCGGAACAAGCATCATGTCTTTGAGCCGATATGTCCCACAAGTCGGGTTAATGATAAAATTTACGTAAATGCGTGGAATTCCAGGGCCGTGGCAAACTCCTTCCTGACATGTCTTTCAGCCGATATGCCCCTACTCAGGCGATCGAATCAATCTGGTAGGGGCCGTCCCAGTTAGGACCCCCATTTTTCGTCGGCCGGTTTCCTTTCAGTTGGAAGCACCTTCTTCAGGACCAATTCTCCTGGTGTGTAGCGGCGCAGCTGAACCCATTGATTATACGACTTTGCCAGCTGCTGCTGGTACCGTGCCATGGACGCAAGGGCTCGGTCTCTTCGTTCTTCGATTAGAATCAAATCCAAAGCCAGCATCATATCGTTTCGGCCTGTATCAAAAACTTGCGACTTGAGTGTCAGGTGGTCGATCTCTAGGGGTAAGATTGCCTGGCTTCCAAAGCATAGGGCAAACAGCGTTTCTCCAGTCGATATTCTCGGTGTAGTTCGATGAGCCCACAGTACACTAGGCAATTCTTCGACCCATTTGCTTTTGGCTTTCTCCAGCCTCTTCTTGATGCCGTCCAAGATGGATTTATTAGAGGCTTCAGCTTGGCCATTGCTTTGGGGGTAAGCCGGCGTAGAAAAGTAAAGCCGAATACCATATTTGCTGCACAGCTCTCTGTATACGCCACAATAAAACTGGGTGCCGTTGTCTGAGATAAGAGCTCTGGGAATGCCGAATCGTGTTATGATGTTCCTCCACACAAAACGCTTAACGTCAGCATCTCAAATGTGTGTTAATGCCTCCGCTTCGACCCATTTCATGAAGTAATTTGTTGCGACGATCAGGTATCGCTTGTTCCCTGGGGCCCTCGGCAATGGTCCTACTATATCAAGCCCCCACTGGGCGAACGGCCAAGGACTGGTGACAGAGTTCAACTCTTCAGCAGGCAGATGGTTTAACGGGGAGAATTTCTGGCACTGTTCACACTTTTTTGCATAACACTCAGCGTCCGCTCTCATTGTCGGCCAATAATACCCCTGCGTTATAGCTCAATGGGCCAAAGAGTATCTGCCAGAATGGGCTCCACAACTTCCTTTGTGTATCTCAGTCAGAAGCTCGCCGACTTTGTCCGGGTGCACACATTCCAAATATGGGCCGGAGAGTGACTTTTTATAAAGCCTTCCTTGCAGATCCAGGTAGTATTATATGGCTTTGTTTCGCAGTTTGTGTGCTTCTTTCTTGTCCTCTGGGAGTTGTTCAGAAGATAGAAATGCAACAATCGGATCCATCCAACTTGGTGCAGATTCTATAACGTTGATTTGGACTTCCTCCGAAGGGCCAATGCTTGGCTCTAGGATGAATCATACTTCGATGGTCCGTTTAATCTCTGAGTTGATTGCGGAGGCTAGGCAAGCCAAGGCATCTGCATGGGTGTTCTGATCACGTGTTATCTGGTTCAACTCATGATGGTCAAATCTTGCCAACAGGGAATTGGCCGTTTTTATATAGGCCGCTATACGGTCGTTTCTTGCCGCATACTCCCTCTTTAGCTGATTGATTACCAGTTTTGAGTCACAAAACACAAACAGACGCTGAGCACCCAGAATATGCGCGTTTCGCAAATCGGCTAAAAGGGCTTCATATTCGGCTTTGTTATTTGATGCTTCGAAGCCGAGTTTGACGGCCTACTCAATTATTGCGCCGTCGGGGGTTATGATTACAACTCCAGCTCCACTACCCTGTTGATTGGACGATCCATCACAATACAACTGCCAGATGTCCCCAACATAAATCTTCCAATTCGGCTTCGGTCAAATTTCATCTGACTTGAAGTCGGCGAGATCAGACTTGAAGTCGGCAAGGCCCCCAATGAATTCGGTGATAAAGTCAGCAAGCACCTGTCCCTTGATTGAGGTTCTGGGTAGAAATTGAATATCGTACTGGCCAAGTTCCAGAGCCCACTTTGAAACACGTCCAGATGCTTCCGCATTGCGTAATATTGATCGGAGGGGATAATCTGTCAGCACCCCAATGCTATGCCCCTAGAAGTAATGCATGGGCTTCCTTGCCGCCATAACTAGGGCTAGGATGAGCTTTTCCAGTTGAAGGTAGTGTGTTTCGGCGTCAACCATTGCCTTGCTCACATAATACACTGGCTGCTGTTCCCCTAACTCTTCCTTTATCAATACGGCGCTGACGGCTCAGTCAGAAACTGCCAGGTACAAAATGAGCGGGTCCCCAGCAGAGGTTGTTGTCAGGAGTGGTACTGAGCGGAGGTAGGTCTTCAAGCCGTTGAAAGCGGCTTCGTACTTAGCGGACCATTCAAAGGCCTTGCCCTGCCGTAGTGTATGAAAGAATTATCGGCAACGATTTGTGGACCGGCTGATAAACCTGTTGAGTGCGGCAACCATCTCCATCAACTTTTGAACCTCCTTTACTGAACGAGGGGAGCCGAGCTCCAGGATTGTGGTGATTTGCCTTGGGTTGGCTTCAATTCCTCTATGGTTGACAATGTAGCCCAAGAATTTGCCAGAACCGATACCAAACGCACATTTGGAAGCGTTCAACTTCATTTCATATTTGCATAGGATGCCGAATGTCTCTTCCAAATCGGCTATATGATTTTGCTTTTCTTTGGATTTGACCACCATATCGTCAATGTACACTTCCATAGTTTTGCCGAGTTTCTCCTTGAACATGGTGGTGACCAGTCTCTGGTAGGTTGCCCTTGCATTCTTCAACCCAAAAGGCATTACCTTATAGCAATAGGTTCCTCTTGGGGTAAGGAATGCAGTTTTCTCTTGGTCCTCCGTATGCATAGCGATTTGATGATAATCTCTATAGGCATCAAGGAAGCTCATAAGCTGATGGCGCGCCGTAGCATCTACAAGCTGGTCTATCCTGGGAAGAGGAAAACAATCCTTTGGGCAGGCTTTGTTTAGGTCCGTGAAGTCGACGCACACTCGCCAAGTCCCATTTTTCTTCTTTACCACCACTGTATTAGAGAGCCATGTAGGGTAGGTCACTTCCCTAATTGCTCCGGCGTCAAGTAGCCTGTCAACCTCCTCAACAACGACGGCAGTGTGCTCTGCGGCTGACCGCCGACTTTTCTGAATGATCGGCTTACACTTAGGATCGACATTCAAATGGTGCTGTGAAACTGACGGATCTATACCCGGCATCTCGTACGGAGTCCATGCAAAGATATCAAGGTTGCTGAGTAGGAAAGATATTAGCTGCTGTCTGTCGGCCAGATTCAAGGAGGCGCCGACCATGAAGAACTTGTCTAGGTTTCCATCGATTTGAACTCATTCTAAGTCTTTCGTTGTCTTTTCATTTGGGGGCCGCCCAACATCGTCGAGGCTTTCTTGATCCGGTAACTCAATGGAATTCACCTGTAGTTCCTTTGGCGTTTTCTCAGCGAGGAGATAACATGCTTGTGCTGATTTCTGGGAGCCACAGATTTGCTCAATATCGCGTTCTGTTGGGAAGCGGAGCAGCTGATAATAGGTGTTGGGCACGGCTCGCATAGTATGCAACCAGGATCGCTCCATGATGAGATTATATGGCGACGACAGCTTGACGACCGAGAATCCCATATCCACTGTTCGGGAACCTGCTCGAACGGGAAGTCTGATTTTCTCCAACGGGTACTCTGGATTGGCATTGAAGCCAAATAGGGGGTAAGGGGCCGGAGAGATATCCGATTCGGAGAAGCCAAGTTTGGTGAATGTCTTGTAGTACATAATCTCCGATGTGCTCCCCGGATCAATGAGTACGCGCTCAACTGTGAATCGGTTTACGCATAACTCAATTACCAAGGGATCAATGTGGGGCAGTATTACTCCGGCCAAATCCAAATCATCGAAAGTGATAACCTTGGCTTCATGGGGCCGTTTAGTCAGAGTGAGTTGCTCTTGAGGGTTAGACTTCGACTGAATCGCATGCACCGCCGATGACATTGGCAGGCTGTATATCATGTGGATCACGCGGAGCGAATGTGAATCCTGTGTCAAGGCTATTGCTTTGGTTGGGTTGCCTTTTCGGACGTACTGTTGTAGCCGGCCATCTTGTACCAATTTTTTATCGGACAGGGTGAATGACGGTGTTTTGAATTTTTTGGGTAGCATTGCCTTTGCAATCCGTCGAACAAAAGGATCGTCTTGATCGTCATCCGAGCTGTTTCTTCTTCGCTTACGCCTTGTACAGGGACTCTCTTGAAAAGAACTGGAAATTTCAGATCGTCCCTTCTTCTTGGGCTCCGAGGATAATGATTCAGAGTTGCTATCAGTATCTTGTTGTCGGGCTCGAGATCATCAACCAGCTGCCCTCACGGGTCGTTCCGGGCCTTGGTATGCAGTTTGCTTGGATTTCGCCACCGCTAAGGCCAAATCCTGACGGAGATGTTCGTTCTTTGCAATCATGTTCTCCAATCTTTGTTCGTTTTGCTTTGCTTGTTCCAAGATCGCTTGCATTGCTTCGTGCTCCGAAGTCAAAGATGAGGTGAAATTCAAGGCACGTCTTGCGGCGAAAGTCTCTGTTCTAAGCATGGTTGTTGGAATGGTTTCATCTTGCGGTATAGGGTCCACAGTGACTATCGGAGGATCTTCCGTCACGCTCGCCATGGATTTGCTTGAGTATTCCCACAGACGGCGCCAATTGTGGAGAAGTGGTTTGGAAATACTCTTTTAATCCTGGGGAACGCTCGTGATCCTCTTCAGGTCACCTGAAAAGGAATAAACACTCCGGTCGGGGGGGTCGGAATTAGCACTCCGACGGACAAGTCAGTATCTACACTCAAGAATGCTTATATTCTAAGTTAAGCACAACAATTTTCACATACCTCCTTCTGGCTGATGTTTCTCCTATTTATATCTTTTCTTTTTTGGGCCTCGGGGTTAGATCCATTCCCCACCTCATATTTGGCACATTTTATAATGGACCGATCTTTACTCGGCCCCTTGCTTAATCGGTTATTTGGCCGAGTAAGATTGGATTTGAGCTTTCGAGCCAATTGCCGAGTGCTTCGAACCTTGACTCTCCCAGATTCGACTATCCGGAATCTCTACGACTCCCGAATCTCGGCCCCCACACATACCTAACATTAGGGAAAAAAATCCAAACAAAATCACACACAAGGGTAAATAAGTAAACTTTCAAACCCCCAAATCAAGGAAATAACATACCCAAAATAAAAAGGATTAATTAGTTTGAAAGAAACTTTTAGGATTAAGTGGAATAACTTTTCTCTAAATAGAATTTATGAATAATTTTTCCAAAAATTAATGGAACTTCAGTCTTTTTAATTATATAAATTTTTTTAATCTAAACTATTCAATTTTAAATCAATTTTTTCTCTGTAATTAATTGTCGTCATCTAAATCAAATAGAATTTGTTGACGTGACATTAAAATTTTATTTTACCTTCTCAAATATCAATTGGATCCTTGAATATATTAGAAAAAATTAAATTAAATTATCATATAATAATTTTTCATCTAAAAATGCGAGAATAAATTTTAAATTTAATTGAAGTTTGGAATGAAGTTCAATACCACATCAACAAATTCCTTCTGATTTAGACAGCAACTACATGGGTAAAATTGATCGAAGATCGAATAATTTAATTGAAAAATTGATATAATTAAAAGAACAAAAGTTAAATTGATTTTTGAGTGATAATTTGGAAGCAAAAATGAAATTTCTTCAATTAACCTACAAACACTTGCACTTTTGGACATGCTATTGAACATCACCAAAACACACACACACACACACACACACATTAAAATTAATTAGCACCACCATTGGAAATGATTTGCAGCTTGATTTTGTTAGGCTTGACAACCACTTCTTGCATACCACTTCTCTCCTCAGGCAAGTCTTGCAGCATCCCAAACCCAAATCAAGGATTGCCAAGAGATTGTCTTGCATGGCAGTTGTCCATCTTCTTTCACCTTCAACTGTTGTGAATAAGTTTCCAACCACAACTTCCATTATGTTGTTTGGAAGTGATGAACTCACCCATTGCCTTATACTCAACTCTCCAACAAACATTTCATCAGTAGGCTTCTTTCTTGTGAAAGTTTCCAATAACATTATTCCATAACTATATGTATCACCTTCAGCTGATACTCTTCCTTCAGAACCATATTCTGTCCAACAATAATTGGTTTCAAGAAAAATTAGAAGATCCATCACTTAGGTTCATAATTTTAAAAAGGGTTAATTACACTAATACCTCCTCAACTATCAGTGAATATTAGTTTTCTCTCCTCATTTATGAAAATGTATCACTTTCATCCTGTCTACACTACCTCCAAAAGGGATGTGTTTATATGACTTTCAAATTTGAGTGGATCATACAAATTCATAAATTAGAAATTAAAGTGATATATCCACCCATAGTTGAGGAGATTTGGTGTAATTAACCCTTTTAAAAACACCCCACAGCATTTTTTGTATGAAAAAATGGTTTGTTTACCATATCCTTACAAAATATTCCACCAGCATGACGTGTCATTTGCATTTTTATCTTCTTGGTTTTATTTATTTATTGTTGAAATGATAAGGCCACGATATGCAACCACATCACTTTGTACAAATTTTCTGTATGTTTTTCTATAGCAAACAGCTAGGAACGTAGACTTACTGTTCCAAAATTTTCCTAGAATCACTGTGTGATGGAGATTCAAGATTTTAAAAAGGAAAAATGATTTGTGGCACTAAAACTGTTGGCACTAATGGCACTAATTTCTAGTTTTGGTAACTTTGTTTTTTGTTTTTTTTTTTTTTTTTATACCTTATATAGAAATTCGGGGCATTAGTGCCCCTGAATTTCGAGCTCCATATCGGAGCTGTTTAAAAAGTGTCCGTACGGCCGCTACAACCGTTACGCTTCTATTTTTTAATTTTATTATAAATTTTGTATATAATGCGTATTTTCTTATTCGGTGTGCTGTTTAATTTACCTTGAAAACTAAAACATTTCAGGAACATAAGAAAAATGGAAATACAATTTAGAAACATATGAAAATATTTGGAAACAAAAACTAAACCCTAAATAAATGTTTATACCTTCTTAATAATTAAATCATTGAATATATTATTTTTTACAAATTTTATATATAATGCTATTTTCTCTTTTAAATGTCCATACATGTTTAAAGTAAAAATCTTATCTATATATGTTTTGAATGCCCAATCTTCAAGAATTCATTACTTTTTCATCTTATCTATTAACATCTATTTCTCTTATGTTAAATTTATTGAACAAAATTTAGATTTCATAAGAAAACTAAAGAAATCTAATAATAGGAAAATTCTCCATAGCGAATTAAAACTAATATAAAAATTAGTATACATATTAGATCATGTACTAAAAATTATTTTGAACCTCACTAAATGTGATTCTGGAATAAAAACATACGTATTGGTATGTTTTTTTAAAGTTGTGTGAAGAATTAAAAAATTAATAATTCCAGTTGGTGCAACCGTTATGCTACGGTCGTTGCACTCTGCAACCACGTCAACACTACCGTTACCGTTATTTAAAACCTTGTGGAAATCAAATTGATGAAGTGTGAAGTTTATGAATAGAATAAATATCAACCATCTCTGTTTTATATATATTATATAGTATTAGTCCTGCTTTCAAGGATAGAGTTTTCTTTTTTGAAAAGTTGAAAGTAGATCAGGAAACAAGATATACCTGCTGCAATATAGCCAAATGTACCCAAGGTATTGGTTTGTATTGCAGTGTTATTTTCAGTTGAGATCTTTGCAATTCCAAAGTCACCTACATGTGCAACCATGTCTTCATCTAACAAAACATTACTAAGCTTGAGGTCACAGTGGATCACTGGCACTGACTGACCATGATGAAGATATTCCAATGCTAATGCAACATCAAGCATGATACTAACTCTTTGAAGGAGATGCAAACAATAGTTGTGAGAATATAACCACTTCACAAAACTTCCATTAGACATGTACACTGTAAAACCAAAGCTCTTAACTCAGGGTTAGTGCAAGCACTTATGACTTTAACTAGATTCCTATGTCAAACTCTGCGTAAAACTTTGCACTCCGCGTCAAAACTCTTGATTGCTCCTTCAACTTGTAAATTTAGAAGTATCACTGCAATGAGTTCTCCATCAGAAAGTATTCCTCTGTATACTGAGCCAAAACTTCCTACCCCAAGCAGATTGGCTTCGCAAAAGCTATTCGTGGCACAGGAAAGCTCTTGATATGAAAACATTTTATGCTCCAAATGATGCAAAAACTTACCTGAATTCTGAGAACGTAGGCTTTGAAAGGATCCCATAGTGCTTGGAATGTTACCAGACATATTATTCCAAGAAAAATCAATAATGTCTAGAGATCTCAATGCTCTAATATTTGGACCCTAGGCTTAATGAATTGTATGATAAGTTCAAGAAGAAAAGATTATTAAGGCTCCATAAACTCAGTGGTATTGTTGAGTTTAGCGCATTAGAATCAAGTACCAACGCCTCCAAATGACTGAGATTTCCAATGCAGCCTGGAATTCATCCAAAAAGGTTGTTATACTGAAGAACAAGTTCTCCCAAGTTGGTCAAATGGCAGACCTCTTCTGGAATGGGTCCTTCAAGTTCATTAGCAGCAAGATGCAACCTTTGCAGCCTTTTCATTCCCTTGATTGTAGATGGAATGGTTCCACTCAAATTATTGTCAAACAAAATAAGAGAAATCAAGTTTCCTAAGGAACCAATGCTCTCTGGAGTCAGCATTTATTTGGCAACTGAATGCATAAAACTGTTGAAGGGAACTTGAAAAATTCCCAATAGAATCTGGCAAGACGCCATTACGTGGATTCTCATTTATGGTTATCTGTTCCAACGACCTCGACCTTGTCAAAGCAGTCAAAAAACTAATTTCTCCACCGTTTGGTTCTACTGTAAGCTGATTTCCCGCCAAAAGAAGAATTTTGAGATTCAAGTCGCCTAGACTTGTGGGTACTGTTCCAGTAAACTGGTTGTAAATTAGACTCAAGAAAGTGAGAATAGATGAGTTGGACAAAAACAAATGGATGTTTCCAGTAAATTGATTTATCCCAAGGTCAAATACAGAAAGATTAGGAAGCTAAAGCCCGGTATCAAACGGAAGATGACCCCATAGGTTATTTGGTATAACAACAAATTTCTCAAGAGAGGAGAGGTTGAATAATGACGGCGGTAACAAACCGGTGAGATAGTTATAACCAATGTTAATATGTTTCAAATTGGGAATTTGAGCCAACTCATTAGGAATGTTGCCATGAAATTTGTTATTTTCCAAACTAAAAGATTCTAAGTTTGACGAGTTATTGAAAGAAAGTGGAATTGTACCTGTCAAGTTGTTACCTTCAAGGTAAAGGACATTGAGGGAGGTTAAACTACTTAACTCTTTTGGTATCACTCCAACAAGCTTGTTGTGTGCTAATGAAATGACTTCAAGCTTTTGGCAATGGTATATACTTGAGGGCTATCTCCTTCTAAATTGTTTTCTTGCAATATGAGTACTTTCAATCGACGCAAATAACTGAGCTCTTGAATGACTTGGCCATAGAAACTGTTGTTGCCGAGATAGATTTCATAGAGAAAGGAGAGGTTATCAAGATGAGGGGAAAGCATGCCTACAAAGCCATTGCCACCGAGGTAAAGACCTCTGACTCTTTGCCTTTGTTGGCTGCACAAGACTCCGTCCCAATTGCAGAAGTTGGAGTTTTCAGTCCAATTGTTATTCAGCATATTGTTGGGATCTATCTTGATTGCAAACTTGAATGCAAGGAGAGACAATAGATTGGTGTCGTTGGAGAATGAAAAGGCCATTGAAATTGATAATGAGTGGTTGGGATGAGAGTGAGGGTTGTGGGGGTCATGTATGTGTGAGGGTCTCTATCACAATTATATATATATATATATCTGTGCAACGTTTGTTGGAGTATGGTGGACCCACAGGTGCAAGCATGTTGATGTGTAGTGATGGAACTAATTGTAAACCATCATCAAAACAACTCTTGTTTAAAAATTGATGACATATTGCTTAATGTCTGAGTAGGTTGTGAGTAATATTACGGGAGGATATTATGAACGATGATATATTTTTTGAAACTGTGATTCCAAATCGAACCACAGCGAACCGCATTTTAATTGTTCAGTCTAATTTGGTTTTAAGATTTTTATAGTTTGGATTAGTTCCAAATTTTGGTGAACCATAATTAATGATATAATTCTTGATTTCTTCCTAAATCGAACCAAATCCAACTATACTCACACCCACTAAACTAAGAAGTCATCAAGGATAATTGAGGCTTTGTCCAGTAGTGCTAGTATATACATGTTTTCATTTTGAATTAATGGAATGCTCAATCAAGTGGTTACATGATTCAAGATCATAGAAGCATTGCTAAGATCAAAGTAAGTAGCTCATGTTTTAAGGGAGATTTGTATCCATAAACAACATATATAGATTTGTATCATACTAGCTTATGTCGCAGCATTTTTCTGAATACTTCAAGAGTTATCGATGTTCCAATCTGTGGATAAGTAAATTTTCATCATTCCTTTCTCTGTTTTTGCAAATAAACCAGCACACCATAGCTAGGAACATAGGAAGGGCATTCAATTTTCATCCAAGTCCACTCTTAATTATGAATCATGGTTACAGATTCAAATACGGATATGTTGGTATGACTACATTGATATGGCAAAACCTTTAAAAAGAAAAAAAAAAGAAAGGAAAAGAAAAAAGGAAATGAGTATGACTGAGGTATTCTTTCAAATTTTTAAGTATGATATGAGTATGACTGAGGTATTCTTTCAAACCTTCAAAACCTTTAGTCTATCATTATTCTTTCAAATTTTTATGTTACATCCACTCATCAAACAAAAATCACATTCATGTGACTAAAGTAAAATGCAATAATTTCTAAATGTAAACACATGGAATACTTTAACAAAAAGGATATCACAATAAACTTCAACACAAAAAACAAAATAAATCTGAATCACTTCATGCACAGGATAAAAGATAACCATGAACATCATTAAGAATGGAAATTAATAACTTCCATACTAGAAGTAAACAGAATCATCCAACAGTTCCCAACTTCCTGTATATACCAAAATAAAGAGTACTGATAATGGACAAAGTGTCTAGGACACAAAAGAACAACCATAAAAACCAATTCCTAACACTACTTGAAACTCACAAAATGGTCCCAAAATCAATACTCCAGAGGTCCTACCACCACCACCAGACTGCCTCGGACAAATCATCTCTAAACCTCTATCCGGGAGGTAAACCCATATCATCCCTCAATGCATCTATCTCCACTTGAAACTCAGCTACAAACTCATCATGACCATTACGAAGAGCAGCAAATCCAACTTGTATGCACGTCAAGAGCTCAGGCACTGTTGGCTGCATATCCACTAGGGTATCATCTATCCTTGGCACATATTTAAGGTTAAACCTCTGTCGGGGAGATAATCCCTTATCACGCCTCAATGCATCTATCTCACCTCGAAACTCAGCCCAAAACTCAACCAGATCATTATGAAGAACAAGAAGCCCAGCCTGTATGCTTGTCATGAGCTCTTGGATAGTCGACTGTGGTGCAACATCCAAACCTCCTCTAACCTCCTGCTTCACATCATCTCTCCTAGGCACATATGCCAGGCTACACCTCTGTCCAGGATGTAATCCCATATCATGCCTCAATGCATCTACAAGACCTGGAAACTTTGCCCAAAACTTAACCATATCATTATGAAGAGCAGAAATCCCATCCTTTATGTCTGTCATGAGCTCCTCGATAGGAGATTCAAGATCCACAATTCCTTTAACCTCCTGGTGCACATCTGTGGGGGTGTCGTCTCTCCTAGACACGTATGCTAGGCTAAACCTCTCCGTCTGTTTATTGATTGTCTGATTCTTCGCCTGCTTTTCTTCATCCGGGCCAATGGGTACACCCATAGACCTAGCCCAACGAGTGATAAATGATCCAAATGGCAACCCCTCAGTACCATTTGGACACCATGCAACCCTAAAAATGGCATCCCACATACAATAGGCAAGATCAATCTGTACTCCACTAAAAAGGGCATATAAAATCAATGTTGTATCTGCACTCGGATTTGAAGTGTAACTTGAAGGAATAATAATTGACGACGCCACAATCTTATCCAACATTCTAGCCTTAAGTGTCATCTCCTGATGTGAGACCTTATCTCCACCATTGTACTCACTACAACACAACTCCTGAACCACAGTCCTCGCAGAAGGCAAGTCATCCTCAGCATAAGGGAATCCAGAATTAGGCCCCCTATGGAGATGGTATACAGTAGCAATAGTATCGGGTGTAAACTCAAACCTTAACCCCCTAAGGTATCCTTTGGCGGAGACCTTTTCGTGATTCCAATCATACAAATTTGAATAAAATTCGCGGACCAACTCTTTCGTAGCAAATTCATGCCCTTGGCAAATTTCCAACCAACCCCTTTCCTCAAACATTTGTTTCAAACCCAAGTGCACAAAATCATCCATTACCACATTACCCTCACATTTTACTGTTCTATTCCTATAAACCATCCTATACTTTTCAGCCACCTTTGGTTCCTTAAACCTGTCATACCCTCTATTACCCATTGAAAATCTTGGGTTACTACACCTATCCATTTCAACAAATTAAAGCTTTTCTACTAAACCCACCAACACTAGCTTCACCTTTTTTCTGCAACAACCACCAACCAAATCACTATCAAACCTCCCCAACACAATGCAATTCAGTGTTTGTTCGATAAGACACAAAACAGGGCAGGTTCATAAGCCAATGGGACAAATTGTATACTGAGGAATTCTTCAAACAGCTAGCATGCAATGAAAAATGACAAAGTAATCTTACCCTATTTGTTCAAGCCTTACCCCAGAAAGTAGTGATGACCAAAAGCACCAAATCCAATCAACACTAACTCACAAATATTGATGAAAGATTATTCAAATCCATACCATCTAATTGGGTTTCCAAGAACAAGTAGTAACCCATCACAAAGTGGAAAGGGAAAGAGAGGGATTCGAAATAGCAAACCCTAACGAGGATTTGGAGTTTGAGAATGGAGGAGCGTTTTGTAGTAGGCGTTGCTGCTTATATGCGGTTTAGCGCTCTTTATTTTGATTTTGCATAAATTACAAATACATTCACAAAATTTGCTTAAAATTCGGATGGACCTTTTAAGTTTGGAAAATTACAAACATTTTTTGTCAGAATTTTTTATTTATTAAAATTAACTGAAAAAATAAAATTCTTAATATAGTAATAAAATTACTTGAATATAAATTATCGCATGTAGTTTTAAAAATTGACCTTGTGGTTTTTATTTTTAGAATAAATTACAAATATATCTCTTGAAGCTTATTTAAAATACAAATTACCTATGTAATTTTGAAAATTATATCTCACCGCTTGAAGTTTCTAATTTCATAATAAATGGTCCATTTCATTAATAAACTATCAAGTCAATCAAATTTTTTTAATGATGTTAGAAATAATTTTTAATTAATAATTTAAATAATTTTATTTTTTATAAAAGAGCAGTTAAAAATTTTATTTTTTCAATTGATTTGGACTAATAAAAAGTTTGAAATCCTAATTCTTAGTTGTAGCTTATTTAAACTTTTCAGCCCATTCCAATTGTTTATGTCACCTTCACGTAAAATAAAGTGAATCCTTATGTAGGCAGCACTAAAATAATTTTATAAGATGTTAAATTTTAACATAATAAACTGTTATGGGATAGAAAATATGCTCATACTTTTCTTTGGAGCTAACATGAGTCGGATGATGAGATTCTCTTGCATAACACAAAGACAACAGAATTCGGCGGGATTGTGCCACCCAATGAGCACTCTAACGATCGAGTTAGTCTAGCGGGAGAGGAGTGTAAGTTCTGCTTTAATCGGTTGATATTGCATTGGTTTATCTTTGGAACCTCCCCTCTATTTATAGAATTATGCTTGTCATTTCATAATCATTGTTGCACTATTGATAGTAATGTCATCTACACCTAATATTAGATGCACTAATGCTTGGTAGTTCGAAAAGGAGCGGCTCAAATGGCCCAAATGGGTGTTAGCCGAACGTTCGTCCGAATGATCGGATGAAAGCTTGTCTATTGCGGTTGTCGCCTTTGTCGACCGAGACTGTCAATCTCCTAGCCGGACGACCGGCAAGGTAAAATTCGAGTCATTTGAACCAATCTCCTTTTCGGGCCCCCTAGCATTGCTCTTTTTATTTTTTTTAGAGAGCTTCTCTTCTCGGCATCCAATCCTTTTCCCGAGACATAATGCCAGGGCCTGATCTTGCCCGGCACTCATTCCTTCTTCTTAGAGACGTTAATGACATTTCTACCTGTTGATGCACTTTGTTTTTCCTCGACTCCCACATAAACTAACACTCGATTTGATAATAGAAATAATAATTAAATTAAGGAGAGAATTAGTAATGATTAAAGGGAAATTGACTAATAATTAAACTTGTGATCCATATAATCTTATATGTATATATATTTTTAATCCATTTAGGTTTTTTAAAAATGGAATGACTCATTTGTCATTATTTGATGATATGAGTAATTGTTCAAATCTCTTTAATTGTTGCTATTTGTTGGAGTGTTACATTTGAAAAAACATATTCAATTTTTTTTTAACAAACTTTCTAAATATATTCAATGTTACATCATATCCGCCCGAATTTGTCAAATCCATTTATGATAAGAAACTCTCAATTTTAAACCCACACAAAATCTTGAGGTGTAGGAATACCCTAGAATCCTACATGCATCATCATATTCTTTCTAAATTCGAACTATGTAGATTGGGATTCACCCAAAATTCGTGACTTTTGTAAATGTGACTTTCTGAAATCCCTGGAATTGAGAAAAAAAGAAAAAGAAAAAAAGATTGGCCTCAACTCAAGGTTGCAATCATTCGTTCGTAAATGAGACTTTCTAAAATCCTTAGAACTGGAAATAAAAAACATAAAAACGTGACTTTCGAAAACTCAGCTCAGGAATATAGAAAAATGTAAGGCTGCATTTGGTTTGATTCCACATTCAAAATTTTTAAAACACTTTTCAAAATTCATAACGAAACATATAATTCAAAATTCAATTTAAAAATTAATTTCAAAACTCATAACCAAACATATAATTTAAAATTCAATTCAAAACTATTTTAAAAAAATTAAATTTTTTTATTTTGTTTTTAAAAATTATTTTTAGAATCATGATTTGAGTGTTGTCTTTTAAAATTTTTTGGATTTCTTTTTTTCAAAATATTTAAATTTTTCTTACTTTTATTTTTATAGGATAAATATTTTATATTTTAAATGTTTATTTATTTATTTTAATATGCACTATATTTCATACATTTTTGTGCTATATTTTTTTAAATATAGAAAAATTGGAAAAAAAAAATATTTTTTATTTTCAATATATAATTTTTAGGGGGATGCACCAATAAATCCCAAATTAATAACTTATGCACTGTTTAGTCCTAAAAGTTTTCTTATAGACTGAAAGGTCCCATTACAATGTTAATAACATCAGATACAATGTTAATAACATCAGAGTCATGTTACAAACATTAGATTTCAAACATCTAATGTTCATCAAATTTCAATAATGTTTGAAAATATAGGATGAAAAACATCTAATGTTCATCAGATTTCAATAAATTTTGAAATTATAGAATGAAACATCAGATCATTTACATCATTTACATCATGCTAATGTAAAAATGGGACTAAATGGAGCATAAGAAAACTTTTAGGACTAAATGGTTCAACGTTTCAAAAACTAGGACTTATGGGTAAATTTTCCTAATTTTTATTTTAAAATATCTTATTTTATTTTATAAAAATATTTTTAAATATTTTAATTTTTTTCTTATGTGTTTGGTTACATTTAAGTGTAGAGTTTTGAAAGTAATGTGGAGTTTTGAGTTATGTGTTTAGTTATAAATTTTGAAAATAATTTTTTAATTGAGTTTTGAATTATGTGTTTGATTACAATTTGAGTGTGGGGTTGCATTTTGAATTTAAAATATTAAAATTAAAAATTAAAATATTTACAAAAATAAAATAAAAATAAAATATTAAAAATAAAAAATAAAATTTTCTTAAAGATTTTTAATGTTTTTAAAAAAATCCAAAAATTCAAAATACAACAAAAAATTCAAAAACTCAAACTCAAAATACAACTCAAAACTCTTTTCAAAATTTAAAATTCAAAAATCATTTTTAAAACTCTTTTCAAAATACTTTTCAAAACTCATAACTAAATACTTAACTCACAATTCCACACTCAAATTATAACTTCAAAAAAAAAAAAAAAAAAACAATAATGTTACGTATCATGAAAAAAATAACATGAAAATGATCATGAAAGATTCTCCATCGTTAGATTACATATACAAGAAAACACCACACACTAATTAAGACATAAAAAATCTTCATAAAACATTTCATGACATTTTTTTCATGATGCCTTATATTATTCAAAAACTAATCACAATTCCAAAACTAAATCAAACGTTACCTAACTTTTTCAAAACAATTGTTTGCAATCATCTTCTGAATGTGACAAAGTCAAAACCCTAATCCATTATCAGCCCCGACATGTGTTTAGCATTAAAGAAAATGACCCAAACATCAATGGAATTGGTGGGAATCCGCAAATCAAATCGAACATAAAAAAGCGTAATGAAACCCTAGTTTCTTAAATCAAATCAACATATGCGAACAACGAAATGTCATACTTCATTTTCGAGCCTTTACGATTGCATATTTGGAACCCAACGACCTCAAACAGTTCTTGCGCAACAGTGTCCCAGAGTCAACACCAAGAGACGGTGGAGAGACGTTTGTGCTAGTCACATTTTGTTCCTCATTTGGAAAATGTAACAATGTTTCACTTAGAGCTTAAAATTCAAACATTCCAGTTCTAGATAATTCTCGGTTTCTTGCGGGAAGGTATATCACCATCTATGGAAAATGTTTGGGTATAGTGAGTCACACTGAATTATGGCACGATCACTTTTTTTTCCATATAAATTAGCTATTATTTTTTTATATAAGACTGGTTAGATTTGTCTTCCATGGAAAACAAAAAACTGGGTATGAACATCACCGAAAATCATGCCAAAAATATATGTGGGGTTTGACCTTCCAACAACGAGTCCCACGTGAATATTAAGAAAAATGGATGTGTATCCTGATTGATTCGTTCAATAAAAAATTAAAAAGATTGAAATAGATTCTCATAGAATAACCAAATTAATAGAACTTAAGAAAATCCATAAAACTTTTGGGCATGCAAGATTTTGTAATGGGACTTTTGGGTAAATTTGTAGGAAGAAGTAGTAAATTAAAATAAAATATTAATTCACCTAATTATTAAAAATTGTCTTGGTTTATGCCCAATGAATCATTTGATCTATTTATTTATTAAATTGGTAAATAGATATTTGTAAGTATTTTATATAAAAGTAACAAAAATATGGACATATTTTAGGGAAAAACACCAATAAATCCAACGTTTAGATAGTTTGAACCATTTAGTCTTGCAATTTATTTTATACACTGATTGGTCTCATGTCAATGTTAATTACACTTGAGCCTACGAATGTAACATATGGGTTGGCTATTTGGAGGGGTATATTGGGTGTTTAGGTGATGTTGTAGTTACCAAAAAGCCTAAAAGTATACTATAGCATTTTCTTTTTCTTTTTCTTTTTCCTACACTGTGAATAAAACGAAAGATCAAAAATGGGAACGCCAACGTTTCCTTCACGATGTTGCAGTGTTAATCCTCAGTTTATGTGAGTTGAACGCTGGATTTGGGAACGTTACACTCAAAATTCGTTATTTCCCAAATTGTATTGTTCCATATACAACCAAACTAACATTAAAGACACCCGCACTTGTTGTCCTCGCACTAACACAAGATCAACGATGCCGTCAACGGATTTATTTTAAATCACCGACGTTACGTCCTTAATATTAATCACACTCCAAGATGTCCCAGTGTCCATGCTACTTCGTTTCTGTAAATTTGATAGAAGAAGTTTTCATGATTTTCTAGGGTGTTTTTGGGGACTGTGTCAATGTTATGTTATGTGGTTGATGTTGGGTGCTAATGTTAAAGGTTGTTAGTGAGAGGCTCAATAATACCGCAATGTGGCTCTGGGCTGATGTTATGTAGGTAAATGTGAATGGTACAACCCATACATCTCCCTAGGAAAACGCAAATGATTTAACATCAATAATGTAACACCAAGTAGGTAATATCAATAATCCTCACAATCACTCTACGAAATCCCTAAAAAAAATAGAAATGTTAAACCATACCTTATCCACATACACTTAATCCCAAAAAAAAAAAAAAATACAAAATATAATCACAATAAGGGACAAACAAGTAAACTAAAATATTACTAAATCAAATCAATAATACATACTACAAATAAAAAAAAGATTATTTGGTTTATAAAAAAACATGTAGAACTAAATGAACTAACATTTCTCTAAATGAGATTTATGAATAATTTTTCTCATATTTTATGCATACTTATTAAAAAATTTGAACTTAGTTAAAATATATATATATATATATGTTTATTTTTAAAATTATTAAATGAATAGTTACATATATTTATGTATGAAAAACTATCTAAGGTAGAGCCACTCTAAATTATATATCATATTTTAGTCCTAATAAATTTAAATTTTATGTTTAAATTATATCATAGTTTATCAGTTCGTGATTGTTATGGGCTAATTTGAGGATTCTAATATTAGATGAAACACTAAAAAGCAGCCAATAAAATTTAGTTCGAGTCAATTTTTTTGCCAATAATTCTTTATTTAAGCCTAATTCTTGGAGAATCGTCTAGTTAATGTCCAATCTATGAGTTAGTAGGCCCACCTATTTATTTAATTTTTAAATTAGTAAATATATATATATATTTAAATTAATAACAAAAATAGGAAATAAGTACATATTTGTTTGGTATATTTATTAACAATTTTAAAATCAGATCAAGCTAAAGCTTGAATAAAAATTTGATGGCTTAATTTTAAAAATATTTCATAATTATAAATTTAAATTTGATCAATTTTTCATTTAAATTTTTTTTATTAATAGAATTAGGTCATTTGATAATTATAATTTATAGTTCCAATTTTTCTTTGTACTTTTTATTTAAATATTTTGAAATTATATATAATTATAATTTAATTTTAACTTTCCTTTTAAATCTCAAATTATATATAACTTGAATTTGGTTAAAATTTATTTTTGACTTCTCATCTATAAAAACGAACAATGAACATAAATTATTTTTTGAACATTATAAAAAATAATAAAGAAATATATTATCAATCATCATAATAACAAAACATATTTTTATTTATCATGTGATGTTTCACCACTACATTGATAATAGACATTAATAATGAAACTTATTACAATAATACAGCGACAATACATCAGATGATAAGTGACATATGATAAATATATGTGATCACAATAATTTTTTATAGTTATACAAAAGTACCCAAAATTATGTGCTTGTTTGGCACAGCTTAACTTAGCTTTTGGCTTAAATTAAACTGTTTCTAAGTGTTTGGTGTAGCTTAATGGGTATAGATTATACCTTTTTATAAGTGAAAAATGAGCTTTTTGGTTGAGTGTGGAAGGAGGTGCTTATTTTTTTAGCTTAAGCGGCAAGCTAATTATCAAAGACTTAAATGCCCTTTACACTTTCAAGATATTACAAGTGTACCCGGCATATAAACGAAACACACTCATTCTCTCTCTTTCACGAAAGGAGAGAGGCGATTTTCGATAAAAAGAAGCGATTTCAGGCAACGGAACGAGTGACGATGAGGGGTCAACACAGCACATCATCCATGTCTAAGGCCTTCACCTTGTAACTCAACACAGTAAAGAGCTTATCAACATCTCTCTCTCTCTCTCTCTCTCTCTCTCTCTCTCTCTCAATTAAGGGGTAAAACCTAACCATCGCGATCGATCTAAAACCGTAACGCCGCTGCAATTGGCATATGCTCCGTCGCAATCTCTCTCTCTCTCGCGATCAATCTGAAACCCTAGCGCCGCCGAGATCGCGATATGTCCCGTTGCGATCGCAATCTCTCTTTTCTTTCTTTCTCTCTCTCTTTTCTTTCTCTCTCTCTCTCTCTCTCTCTCTCTCTCACACACACACACACACACACACACACACAAACCAGAGCTCTCTCTCTCATTTGTGTTGATCGCGGCGGTTCAGGGGGTCATTCCAGTACTGGTGCGGTTATTGGATTTGAGCTCATCACCGGAAATCAAGCCATTTCTAGGGTTTCAACCGTCGTGGGTAAAAGAGGAGAGCAGAGAAGAAAAAAAATAGATAAGAAAAAAGAAAGGAAATAATTAATTTGTAAGAAGAGAATAAAATAAAATAAAATGAAGAAAAAGAAATAAGGAAAGAAGAGAAGAAAAAAAAAAAGAAAGGAGAGAAAAGAAAATAAGGAGAAAAAGAAAAGAAAAGAAAATAAAATGAAGAAAAAGAAAAAAATAATTAATAATAATAAAGAAAATAAATATATAAATAAATAATTAAAACATAAATATTAATTGGTATTAATTGTAATGAATTAATAAATTGAACAAAATTAAGAAAGAAAGAAGAGAAAAGAAGAGGAGGAAAAAAAAAAGAAGAAGAAGAGAAAAGAAAACAAAATGAATAAAAATAAAATAATAATAATAAAGAAAAGAAATATAGAAATAAATAATTAAAATGAATATAAAAAAAATGAAAAAAGGACAAAAAAGACATTACACAGCAAAAAACTATTTTACAGCTTATTCAACCAAACACTACTCTGTTGATTAAATTTATAATCCCACAATTGCACTAAACTGGTTAACAGCTTATGTTTAAAGTATAATATATAATCTGTTAAGTCATAATTTATAATCACTTTTTCACAGCTCTATCAAACGGGGCTTATATATATAAAAAATAATAATATATGATCCATATAACTTTGAATAAATCTCAACCACACATTAGTTTTCTAAATCAATTCATCACCCAGACTATTTACTATTTTTTTAAGTAATATTCACATTTTCAAAATCCACCCAAACAATACTTTGGCCGAGCATATCATCATCATTGTTGTTGTCTTGCTCACCACCTCCACTGACCACTATGCAACTCCAATCTTTTTTTTTTTTTTTTTTATAATTTTTTTATCTTTGTAAATATAAAAAGAAAATGTTGAGAAAATAAAAAGGTATCGTTAATGTTTTAAGGAGTTAAAAATGAAAAATGAAGAAAATGCATAATTTTGGGTTTTCTTATTCGATATATATGTGATGATATTTTTTAAAATCCTTGAATTATGAAATAGTGTTCATTATTTAAAAACTTTAGGGAGATTTATTTATAAATCCTATTTAGTCGACTTATAACCCAATGCACCCATAAAGCTTTCTAATGTTCCATCAAGTCTCATATATTTAAACTTGTATTCCAATAGATCATTTTTTCCATATTAAAATTATTACGTGAACTATTTTACCCTATAGACTTTTATTATAATTTATATATATATATATATTAGACTATATATCTTGGAAAGAGAATATCAATTATCGAATATATTTTATTTGTGGTATATATAAAACATTGTATATAAAATATGGAAGATTGTTATTCTTAATATTTTCTTTACCTCAATGTGAGAGATTCACTTAATCAAGGACATTTCTTCATCATTATTTTGCATTAAGGACTTGTCATGGAAGAACATTTGAAAGAAAATGTTAGTTGTAGACTGATAATAGAGATGATGATGAACTTGCAACAAAGATGATGGTAATAGAGATAATGATGAACTTGCAACAAAGATGATGATAATAGAGATGATGATGAATTGGCCAGTGATGAACAATAAGTTTTTTGCTACTGTAATACATAAACTGTAGTCTCTTCGTCAATTTGTGTAGCTACCAGTATTGTGTACTTTATTCACCAGTATTATACCGGCGTTGATTATATACAGATTTTTAAAAAAATGTGCGTCAATATATATGAACTATTTTATATATTGTTTGATATTTTTTTTGTATATTGTTTGTTATTATACTTGTTATTTGAACAATCATTTTTTTGTTGCCATTAAACAATTGAAATAGTCAAATTTTTTTATTTCGATTTTGTTTCATATGTTCATGTTGCAAGGTGAATGTTTACATTAGTATAAATTTAATTTTTTTTAAAGACTATATTAATTGTAAATTGTGAACATTCACATTATATTTTGGTACAAGTTTTTTTTTTTTTAATTTTTTTTCGAAAGTTAGTTGTATGTTTGTTATTTTTGTTACTATACTTGTTAGTTGAACAATCATTTTTGTTACTATTGAATAATAAAATTATAATGATTTATCTCATGATTTATAAATTTTAAATACAAATTTAAAATTATCATAATTAGCTCATAATTTTTGTATTAAGGAACAATAATAGTGACGTTGAGATTATTTATATATTTATATATTTTACAAAAGAATACTTTCAAGAAAAGATATTATGAGAGTTTCAAAATCTCATACAAAATCTATATACTATTATAATTACAAAATGTTGTCATCTTATTACAGTTGAAAGTTGCAATTCTTTTCTTCTTCTTTTTTTTTTTTTGAAATTTTATTTTGTTCTATCACAATATAATTGATCTATAAATTAATTTTATATTCTTAAAATAAAATTATAAATTTAGATTTTTCCTTAAATTATGTTACTAGATTAAGATCAATATTCATTTCTTAATTTATGCATCTTTTATTAAATTAAATAATAAAATTTCAAATTTATAGTATTTTTTAAATTATATTACTACAATTAGAATGATATCAATATTCACATGTGTGTAGAATGATATGTTATAATTAGGGATGACCACGGGGCGAGTTTGGGGCAGGTTTGCTGTTTCTCCCTCCCGTGGATACCTGACCACATTTTAAATGATCAAAAAAATTGAGAACCATGTAAATCCTTAGCACACTAAATAATTTTCTTTTTTTCCATATATATAAACAGTGAAACTTTTAGGATTATTATTTATTTATATTTAAATAGAACCACAGACTTTTAGTATTCTTTTCTTATATCTAATTATTTTATATATATATTATTTATTTATATATTATTAATTATATCAGGTTGGGTTTGGATCAAGAGAGGTGATACCCATCCCCGCTTCACCCCCCGCTGCAGGTGACCAAAACATAATCTACCCCCGCCTCACATAAGTGTCGGGGCCATTAAAATCCATCCCATTTGGGCGGCTATGGGCAGGCCCCCGCGTGTAATGTCCGAAATAAATACAATAACCACCCACAATATTAATAAATAACAACAATGGATACACATGATTCTCCAAAGATAAATACCCTTTCATTTCATATGGTTCCATTTTACAAGCGGTAGCATATGCAGTTACACATTCACAAGTCCTAACCTTGAACCTATAGCATGTGATACGAATGAAAAATATAAAATAAAAGTTTAAGCAAATAAGGCTACAATTTTCCAAGACTAAGCTTGGTTACAACAAAAGTGAGTTTGAACTCAATACAATTATAGCTCTAAGCTTGTACAAAACAAATATAACGAATAAGCCAAAGACGCTCTCGCTTTAAGTCCTTCTAAGCTACTACCTTGACGGAGGCATATTATCAGTACTTGAAAATGGTTTTCCCATATAGGGTGAACCAAAGTCCAGTAGAAATAATCCAATACAATATATGAATCTTAATAAAATAATAAGGTGAGTGCATATGCAATGCACGTGTCAAAAACGTTTTATATCTCTTTCAAAACCATGTAATGCCAAGTTATAACACAACTCGTAAATCATTTCTTTTACAATAGAAAACAAGGCAGTGCATCAACTCTGGGAATTTCAGAATAAATATAACCTTTCACGGAAATTTCGTCCGCAGAAAACCGTAAACCGGTGCCCATGTAAACGTAGGCTATATAAGTACTACTATTGCCATTTCACAAAAATTTTGTCCGCAGGATTGTCACCCATGTATACGCGCAGTTTTTAAGACTTTCACCATGGATACTCAGGCTAACTTATTTCAACGAGACAATACATATTTCCCAAATTCATTCATTTTCTCAAAACGATAAACATTTTCAATGTATAAATATAAGAGAATACTCAATGCATATAAATGAGAAAATAGTTTCAATTCTCCTAATTCCCATGCAATTTGTACAACAATCATAGATATCCTCTACGGATAACCCAAAACAGATATTTCTAATAGATAAACAACTATCAATAAAGATAAACATTACAAATTTCAAGATTTGAGTGATAATACATATCCAACTCCACCATCATTCTCAATATCAATTCAAATCATCATTTGAAATCTTTTAAGGTAAAACCCTCGTTTCTTTGCAAATTGATCTTAAGGGAAAAAAACACATCATTTCACATGATATATCCTCATTTACATCCCCATAGTTATTTCCAAGAATCCATTTAAAAATTCCTATTTTGATTTTTAATCCAAAACCCTAGGTTTGTCCAAAAATCCCAAAATTCTTAATGTTATTTTAGAAATAGCAAATATCTAAGTTAAAAATCATACTAGAGTGCGGAGAAATCCCTACCTCGAGTTTAGAAGACTAGAGAGAGAGAGAGAGAGAGAGAGAGAGAGAGAGAGAGAGAGTGTGGGAAACTCAAAGACGTTAAAAATGAACTTTGCTCCGATTAGAACGAAGCCCTTGTAGAGCTCTACCTTTTTAACAAAAAGATACGGGTGAAAATATCGACAGATCTAGGTGTATTTAAGTGAAATAAATGAGTTTTAGAGAGAGAGTAAGAGAAAATAAGGTTTTGAAATGTTTAGAGAGAGAGAGAGAGATAAAAAACTGACTTAGAAAAGTGACTTTGCAAACTGGTATACGCGCAGATCTCTCGAACACAAGAAGTGTCGCTTAAGCAACAAGATATAGCGTTTTTGGTTTAGACTCGACCCATTGTGTTTTGAATTTGGGTTCCTTTTGTCTTATTTAGATATTCATACCGTGTTTCTCCTTATTTCTCATTGAGTTTGAGTATTGGAGTGTCTTGGTTGTGTTTACAACAGGTTGGTTACTAGTTGGTTCAAACTGTTGTTATATTACGATTGAGCAAGCTTTGTGAGCTCCCAGTACTTTTGCAGGCCTGTAGAGATCTTGGGGAGGTAATGTTCTTCGCTCGAGCAAGACTTCTTATGCTCAAGCGACGGTCTTCTGTTTACAAAATTTCTGGGAGTGTATATTCTACGCTCGAACGGAGCAACTTATTGTGTCTGGTTGCTCGAGCGACAACTCTTGCGCTCAAGTTGTCGAGCAAGTTGTGTGTATATCAGCTCGTAAAAAGGTCATTTTACATCACTTTTTCATATATCTCCCTAAACTTTCTAAAACTCCTAAGTTGAGATCCTCTCTCTTTACAAATGCCTTACTCTCTTTGTTAAAAAGGTAAAGCTTACCTAGAGCTTCGTTTTCATCCAAATAGAGTTAGGTTTTGGCATTGTTGAAGTGTCATCTCATTCTCTTTCGTCTTCTAGCTTTGAGGTAGGGATTTTCTATACTCTTTTATGATTTTTAACTTAGTTATTTGTTTTTCATAAACGATATTGTGATTTTGGAAGATTTTGAACAAACCTAGGGTTTTGGCTTGAAATCAAAAAGAGGGGTTTTTAAATAATTGTATGGAAAATGGTTATGAGAGTGAAAATGAGATTGAGTTGTGAACAAATTGTTGATTTTGACCCATGGGTTGAATTTTGGAAGAAAAATGATTTTGCCCTAAATGTCCCAAATATTTATTTGTATAAATAAATGGAATTGATGATGGAAATGTGAAATTAGATGGATATTAATATGAATGGTGGAATTGGATATATATTATCGCTCACATCTTGAATTTTGGAAAGTTTGTCTGTATTGGAGATTTTATATCTGTTTAGAAATACCAGTTTTGGGCTATCGGTAGAGGATAGCTATGATTGTTGTAGAAATTGTATGAAGATTAGGTGAATTGAAACTAATTTCTTATCCACGTGCATTGAATATTTGTTACTTGTTTAATACATTGTAAATGTATATGATTTTGAGAAAAATGAGTGAATATTGGAAAGATGTGTGTATTACCAAATTAAGTAGGCCTGTGTATCCAGGGTGAAAGTCCCGAAAAACGGGCACATATATGGGTGCCTATTCCCGCAGACGAAATATCCATAAAATGGCAATGGTAGTGCTTGTATAGACGATGTTTATATGGGTGCCATTTGACAGTTTTCTGCGAACGAAATATCCATGAAAGGTTGTACCAGTTTGAGAATTCCCCTTTGTTTCTAATGGTAAAGGATATGACTTGAGGATTGTGATATAAATTGTGCATGTCATGATTTTGAGAAAGAAACGTAAACCGTTTTGAAGTGAGCATTGTATATGCATTTCACCCTTATATCTTCGCTAAGATTTATATATTGTGTTGGATTATTACTACTAGGCATTGGCTCACCCTATGTGGGAAAACCATTTTCAAGTGTTGGTAAGATGCATCAACCAAGGACTTAGCTTGGGCGGACTGTGGAGCTAAAGGCTCATTTTATTATTTTGCATTTAATATTTGTATAAGCCTAGGGCTTTATATGTATTGAGTTGAATACTGTAACAAGTCCGCGGGGGGACCTCGGCTACAGCTCGGACTCTCTTTTGTGTGTTGCGGTTCTAAGTCTGAACCAAAGAGTCCACCTCTGGCAAATCGTTTTAAGGAAAACAGATTTTTGAAAAGTAGTGCCAAACATGGACTGCTTTGCCAGATTACAGAGTCGCCACCTAAATATTTTTTAAATGGGAAATTTAGGAAACCCTGACTCGGTGCCGAAGGCCACGTGTCCGTCATCACCAAAGTGTCTTGGCTCGGGAGCTTGGGTACGATCGGGGAAGGTCAGCTATGAGCACCCCCTTTCGCCCGGTCCGAAGACCGGCCTCTACTAACCATGATATCCAATTTTGAAAACCTTATGTGTTCTTATCCCAATTATTAGCCTAGATTTACTATGTTATGCGCACAACAAACAAGTATAGACCAAATCGCCTAAATTGGAACAAAACATTGTAAGCTTGTTTTGAAAATGATTTGCTACTCGAAAGTGGGCAAAAATGCAGGTTTTGCCACTCTCAAGTGGGCTTTTAGAAAAGACGGTTTTGCCACTATCTAGTGGGCTTTAAAACTCACAGTTTTAATGTGTTGTCCCAATTTAGGTAATTCAACCTCCATCCACAGGCATTCATGCAGTTATATCACATAAGCACTTAGCCTCATGGTAAGCATGCTATCATGGCAACATTCACACACATGCGATATGCTAAAGCATAAAAGCTCACCTAGTACTCAAGCCAAAAGCGAAGCTTATTAGAAATCCATGCATGGACCTAAGCATACTAAAATGTCTAATGCAACACATGCAGAGATGTAATCTAGACAGTTCGGCTATCCTAAACATGGCATGTGAAATCGCGAGTAGCATGTATTCAATTTGGAATTGAAAATTGCAATGCAGTTTGTATGATGTCCGAGCAGGTGCATGTTAACAAATGCATGGATGCAAACATGCTTTCATCTTGTTATGCTAAAATAAGTATGCCCTAATCTACCATCAAAGTAGGTAAATAAAAGGGAGAAAGAAATGGGGATTGGAAGACATACACCCACTCACACACACTTATTACAATTGCCCTCACTCGGAGGGACTAAAATAATATCAAATCCAAAAATAAATGAATAAATATTACAAATTCTAATTCTTGAATAAATAAATGTGAAATAAAGGGGCCTGACCCTACGCCTTGGGATCATAAATGATGCATGCTCGATGTCCGCCTTGCAGAAGCGCGTCATGACACTTGTCTCTGTTTTCCTTTGTTTGTCACCTCGATGACCTGAAGTCCCAATGTATGCTCCTGCACCGTGGAGTGCCACCGTTGAAGAGAATGGCCACCGCGAAGGGTATGATCACCGGCGTGATTTGTGCTATCGGCCGGACATGTTGCGCCGATCGGCACTAAACACTGCCGACCGGCCAAATGTTCCTGCTAAAACCTGCAGTTGACAACAGCAAGAGGCAAGCAAGGTATGGCAATTCATTTCAAGCAAATGTGTGCACCACCACACTCCATATCATGTTTAAGACTCAAGGGAGTATGGTGCTTGACCCTCGGACCATCAATTACGCATTTCAATGCATGATGGCCCAAGAAACCAAAGTGTGCAATTTGATTTCAAATGTTATGCAAACCAAATAAACACACAAAGCCCAACCTCTATCACTTGATCAAGAGGCAAGACATGCATGCCAATGTCATGCAACCTAGGCATGTTATCTAGTATGCAACATGGCATGGCAAGACACTTATGCAAGCATACAAGCAAACATGAGGCAATGCAAACCAATGAAAGGATGGACTTAAACATGGATTAGGCTCTAAGTAGGCCTAAAACAGTGGCCAAAACCAAGGAAATGAAGGCCAAAAATGCACACACATATGCACATGTTATGGCTTGACACTTAGGCATAATGAAGCAAGCTTTAAGCACACTTAAAGGAAGCTAAACATGAACAACTAGCATGCATGGAAAGCTCTGAAATCATGCTACAAAATGATGCCAAATCAAACAACAAAGTAGGCTAAGCATGCATACAAATGGTCCAAGCATTAAGGCAAGCCAATGAGGCTTTGAACCACACTTAGTACAACCACACATGGCAATACTTAAACAATTAAAATCAGAGTTTTAACACATAAAACTAAGCCCAAAGGACCCCCTAGATGGCATCTAGATGGTTCAAATTCAAAAGTATGCATTAAGGCCAAAACATGGAGCATACAACACATGCTTTTAAAGCACTAAAGAGACAACTAAGGTAAGCATACAAGCACACCAAAAGGTCTGAAATAACATGCTAGATGGTTCCAAACCACTAAAATGATGCAAGCAACACATGCTATATACTCATGCACTTAAGGCTAGCAAGCCAAAATGCAAAGTGGCTATATAAGACAAGTCATGGATGGCCTAAAAAACCAAAAACAGATCTTATACATGACAAAATAAGCACATTTTCAGTGTATGACCAGCCGCAAAAACAGAAGCAAGATAGGCTAAGAAAGCATGTAAGATTACGGTAAATCACATGGATTTCAAAGCAAGTAGCACATGGGGTATGCAAACAATGTTGAGCCCTTCAACAATGTTGAAGAAGGGCTCAAAATAAGCCTACTCTTATCTTACATCATACTCTGAAACAGATCATACACAAGCCAAATATTCTATGCAAGAAACATGGCATACAAGAGGATATTGAGATAGGTGCTAGATGCAGCCACCAAACAGCAAGGGGTCCTCAATCAAACATGAAGAGGACCCCAAAATAAGACTATTTGAAGTTTGGGTCGAAGCCCAAAAGTGCTTGCAACTAGGGCTTAGATGTGAAGCAAGAAAAAGCTAGAAAGGGGAAGATGAAGACTTACCCTTGAAGACCAGCAAACCAGCAGGTTTTAGACCAAGTTTAGGTGCTCCCAACCTCTGCAAAACAGCCCCAAGTCGTTGGAAATGGAAGTGGTGGTGTTGTGCTATGGGTTGGTGAAGGAATGGCTCAAGAACAATGGACTTTGGAAGTTGGATGGGAGAGATATGGAGAGAGGGGGGTGGGATATATATGTATATATCAGATATACATATATATCTGCTGGTTTTTTGTTCAAACCTCTAACCCTAGACCAAGGAGAAGAGAGCTCTCTTTTATAAGCAATCAAGACTTAATGGCTAAGCCAAAGAGGGAGGTTCAAGAGGGCCTTGGCTTATCAAAGAAGCTTGGACAGCTGGTAGGCTTCTTGAGGAAGCCAAGACAAAGGGTCAAGGCTTCCTCAACAAGCCATGAGCAAAGGGTGCATCAAATGGGGTTTAAAGGCTCAAAATGGTGCAAAATGGGCACATGTATGCACGCGTGGGTCTGGTTCATGCATCGGCTGGCACAGCTGGTGTGCACTATGCTTGGGGGGTCCAAAGAGTTCAGGTCGGCCAGACCATTTGATTGTCAGCCAAAATAAAGTGCCGGTCGGCACTCTTTTCTGCCGGTCGGCCAAATATAGTGCCGACAGATGATTACTTGGTCAAAATACGGCCGGTGGGTATGCAAATCGGAGCCCCGGGAGTGAGCTTTCCAATGGCGCAATCCTTGCATCAAAATTCCTCCTGGGCAAAAAGGTATGCCCTTTTCCGTGAAGGCGCGGAGACTCGATCCAACCAGATGATGCCCACTTCAACCAATCATATCTCCTCCACCCGGACTTGGCTCTAGGAGATTCTTGAGTGCAAAGTGACGCCCCGGAAGTCTTCTTTCCAATGATGGTGGCCTCATAGCTTAAATCCAAGTATGCAATTGAATAAGTCCGATTCAGCGAGGGCTGCTCGTCCCTCTCTTAGCGATTCTTGCCGAACTTCTCCTCCAACCTATTTTCTCCACTCTTCTACTCTTTTCTTCAACTCCAAACCCTTAAACAAAGTGTTTGGGAAGATTTGCCTCTCTTCTTGCCGAAGAAACTGAACCTGTGCCCTGCACATCTCTCAACACCGAGCAAACCATCAAGAATGCCCAAGTCTTGAGGCGGTCAAAAATGGGGTGTCTCTGATTGCCCCTCTTTGTAACTCGAAAGTCATAACAATGACGGGAGTGAATGTCAAAGCCCAGAGACGACCCATTTTTGACAAGGCCGAAGACTTGGACAAACATACAAAGCGCAAATGGTTGAACTCGCAAGCTGCCTACGTATCCCTTAAGGAATCAAACCAGCGTAGTTCATGCAGGAGGCACACATGCCAAGGATAAGATATGCGCCCGTAGGCAGGGGCAAAATGCAACTGAAAATGCAAGAAGCCACGCATAACTTATGATCATGCAAAGAAAGCTGTAATGAAGCACACATGCGACAGTTATAAGCTAACATGCAATAGTCTACACTACAATGTAGAAAGGATGTAAGAGAATTATGCAATTCTCAAAACGTCTCACTCGGAGAGATACAATACCTGTGCGACTCGTCCGGTTCCACCGGCGGTAAATGAGCCGTACATACAATATCGTGCCTGAAAAGAAAGCAAACTTGACAGGTACAATATGATTAGCAACATGCATGTCATATGCAATGTGAATGCTGAATGATATGCAATATATACAAAACTATGTATAGATAATGCAAATGAAAATGTAGTGCAATTAAAACTAAATGCAAACTACATGCAGGGCAATTGAATCATGATTCAATCATGAGCGGTTCGAAACCACACAAATGTCAAATAGATTGATGGAGGTGACAAGTCCGTCTCCCATAGAACGATGTCTGATCTATGAGTACCATACGGACACAAGAACGGTATTGGGTAGATTGACACAAGTGGGGTAACGACCGATTGAAAGAACAATGATCCTAATCTGGGATGCAACAATTACACTACAATGTAATGGAAATGGATAAGTGATACAATGGATATGGCGGGCCAAACCAAATCTTGCCTAGGAAAGGCATGTACGCATACAAACCATGTCTAACGAAGCGGTGCCGCTACCCTCAAAGCTCGGACACAAAAGCTCGATATTTGTGTTTTGACACGAAAAATATGGGCACATACCGGACCAAGCTCAACTTGGAAAGGCGCAAGCCATAGATGGAGGTGATCACGGTGGATGCATGCAACTAAATGCAATGGAGGTGGATACAATGGATATGGCACGAGGGCCAAACCAAGTCTTGCCTAGGAAGGCATACGCGATACAAACCATGTCTAACAGAAGCGGTGCCGCTACCCTCAAAGCTCGGACACAAAAGCTCGACAACTGTGCTTTGACACGAAAAATATGGGCACATACCAGACCAAGCTCAACTTGGAAAGGCGCAAGCCATAGATGGAGGTGATGCAATGGATGCACGCAAGCTAAATGCAGTAGATATCGATATTTACAGAAAATGCATGACATATGCACTATACTACAATGATGATGCATGACATATGCATGTGTGTTTTTGTTTGTTTTTTTTTGAAATGCAATGCATGACATATGCAATATTTACAATGATGCATGACAATGCACGTTGATGCAATGGCTACGATTGCAATTTTCCCTATCTTACCAATCGGGCGATACACTAGGTTGGTTCAGTATCCAGAGTTGAGGCGTAGACACGCCGCCTCAACCTATGGGGCTTCCATACAGATTTCAAGCCGAGGGTTCATCCCCCTGGGTATTTAAACCAGACTTTAGTCTCGGAAATTCCGAACCTTTGCGTTCTAGGCATAAGCCGTTCAAACTCTAGTTTTCACCGTCCCAGTTGGTCTTCTAGGAACTCACCGCAAGCACAGACAGGTGGCTTTACCAGACCACCGAAAGTCGTTCGGGCACAACAAACACCAAAGGAATTGCACCTTCAGAGGATTTAAGGTCTCCTAGACCGGGATGCAAAATGTATGCATGCATTTTTTTGAAATGCGCGCCAACGCGCGGCTTTGAGATGCATGATAATGCAAATGAGCGGGTTTAAGGTCTCGCCGGACCTAGGGGGGCAACCGATGAGGTGCGCTAAACAATGCGATAGAATGCATGCCAAATGCAATGAGGTGCACACCACAACGCTACGGAATGCATGCCAAATGCAATGAGGTGCTCCTATATGCACCGGAGGTCTTGCACCTCCCGAGGATTTAAGGTCTCCTAGACCGTGCGTGTTTAAGGTCACGTCAGACCGTGCGGGGCAACCGTTATTACCTGATGCTTAAGTGCATGCGATGCAAATGGGGTAAATGAGACGCGTCGTGTCTCAAAAGATGGACAATGGAGTGCAATGAGGTACACGTGCCTCAAAGGATGGAAAATAAAGTGCAATGAGGGTGCACTAAGCGGTAGCGATGAAATGCATGCCAAATGCAATGAGGGGCGACTTAACACACCGAAGGTCTTGCACCTCCCGAGGATTTAAGGTCTCCTAGACCCCTGAAAAGTGCATAGCAATGCAAGTGAAGTGGGTGCATAACAATGCAAGTAATGAGCATGACAATGCTAGATAGATGTGCATAACAGTGCAGGTGTAACGGTGCATAACAATGCCATTATGGTGTGTGCATGTAGACACCCCATTTTTGACCGACCTTAAGACTCAGACGTCACCGGTTGAGTGCTCGGTGATGTTGCATCATGTGCTTGCTCAAGAGTTTCAGAGTCGCGTGGCGCCCGCCTCCCTCCCGAACCCTTTTCTCTACCTTGTCTCGGTTTGCGAACCAGGCTTGGTTTTCTCTGTTTTCTTTCCCGAGGGAAGGGAGTGGTCTTGTAGACTATCTCCGGTGGCCGTGGCTACTTTTCGGGTCAGAGGCCATTTTGCCTGTTCGGCCCGGTTCCCGGTTTTGGTAGATTAGAGGCTGTTGCCTTCTCGGGACCGCCCAACCATCTCCGACTTCTCCGGTTTTTGGCGGAGACCTCTGTTTAGTGTTCCAAGGAACATTGGGGCCCCTGATGCCCACCATGACCCGATCACCACTTAGGTGCGGTGACCCATTTCGGGACCACGGCTGCGTGATTTGGGCCCCGAGCATTCATTTTGCATCGGCCTTCTCCGGTTTTTGGCATGTGCCTCTGTTTTAGTGTTCCGAGGGACAGGGGCTGATGCTTGCCGCGGCGAACACCACTTAGGTGCCGGCCCATTTCGGGACCCCAAAAAGCGGTTTTGGTCCCGGCATTCATTGCATCGCCTTCTCCGGTTTTGGCGGAGACCTCTGTTTAATATTTCGAGGAACCTGGGGCCCCGATGCCCGCCGTGGCCGTATGCCACTTTCGGTGCTCATAATGGTTTTGGGACCCCAAACCGGCGATTTGGTCCCGCATTCATTTCGCATCCATCTTCTCCGGTTTTGGCGGTACCTCTGTTTTTCATTCGAGAGGACACTGGGTCGCGGATACCCACTTATTTGCCGAACACCACTTCCGGCACTTAGCCCATTTCGGGATCCCGATTTGCTCGGTTTGGCCCGAACGCTCATTTCTCATTAGTTTTTGTTCAAACTTGGCGGTACCTCTGTTTCAACATCGGGAAGATCCTTTGGGGGTGGGAGGCCAGCAATTATCCCAGATAACGATTTACGCTCCTCCGGAGCCCGTTTGCTCACTAGGGCCAATGTTGAACACCTTGGGGTATTTTTCTTCCAACCAAAGTTACATATACGTGATGAGGGACACAGGAGGACCCTACCAACTCTTGGTCGGCGAGAAGCGTGAGTTTCATTTTTGCGCCTCTCATTCTAGCTCTATGTTGTGACTCTGCTTCGGTGTTGCCAATTTAGGCCTTGGAACCTTGTTGCACACATCTAGGAGGACACTTTGGTATGGTGGTCGGCAGAAATTGTGCCTTTCATTTTGGGCCTCTCCTTCAAGCTCTATGTTGTGACTCTGGTTCGGTGTTGCCAAATCTGACCACAGGGCCTTATTCTACACACATGGGAGGACACTCTTGTATGGTGGTCGGCCAGAAATTTTGAAGTTGATTTTTTGAGGTGGCTGGCCGGCCATAGGAGGTGGCTGGCCGGCCATGGTGGGTGGGTGGCCGGCCACCTTGAGCAAAACTACCTGGCCCGGCCACGCTTTCGGCTTCGGTTCACATTTGCTTTTCAAAGTGTCTCCTCATCAGGGGACATTTCAGGAGGGAAAGATTGGATGCTTTCCCTCCCCTTTTACACCCCATCTTCTTGCCTATTTGAAGGCCCCTCCCCCTCCTTCTTCAAGGTTAGAAATTTTGGTCTCAAGAACACTTAACCAAATTCCCTCATTTTCATAGCTTTAAACTCCAAAAAAGCTTCAAGTGTCAAGGCCATTCCTTCATCAACACCTAGCCTCACCATCCCTACCATCACTTCAGCAGCAAGGAGGTGAATTTCAGAGGTTGAGAAGCTACAAATCAGAGCCAAGAATCAAAGAAAGACAAGTCTTCAAGGGTAAGTCCTCAAAACCAACTTTTAGGGCATTTTCTTGATCCTTTTCTATACTTTAATTGGTTGAGAATTGGGGCTCCGACCCATACTGCTTTTGTGCTTAAAATGAGCCCCTCTACAACTTTGTAGAAGGGCTCAACCTCATTTGGTGTTTGTATGCACTAGTTCCTTCAATATTCTTCAAGTTGGTAACATTTTTGCATGCTAAAATTGACCTATTTGTGTTGGTTTTTGGGGGTCCGACCCCTACTGATTTTGTGCTTAAAATAAGCCTCTCTACAACATTGTAGATAGGCTCAACTTCATTTGGCCTTTGTATCTACCACCTCCTTCAAATTTCATCAAGTGTGCCACTTTTTGTATGCAATTTTTGACCTATTTGTGTTTGGTTTTAGGACTTCGACCCATACTGGTTTTAGTCTTATTTTGACCCCCTTTACATGTTTCATGAAGAAGTTTTGGTCATTTGGTGTATAGATTGCATGTCTTAGGTTATACCCTCTTGTGGCTTCATTTTTGCCTTCTATTTCTAGCATATTTGTCTTATGATTTAGAGGCTTCCATCTTCTGCATATATGATTATTTTTGGGCCCTCTTTCATGTTGTAGAAGAAAATTTTTCTATTTGAATTTTCTATATACTACTTGCTTTGAAAATCCTCTCTTTTACCGTATTCTTGCGAGCTTTTGTTGCCATATTTATGCTTGCATTTTGGCCATGTTTATTACTGAAAAAATGCCATATTTGGGACTGCCTTGCTACTGTTCTTGCTGCCATGATCATATTTTGCATGTATAGCATGGCTATAGGCCATTTCGGGGCTTAATTTCGTACTTTCGGGATGAATGCATGCTTGGTGTCGTTCGATTTGTTTCGGGCTGTTTTCCCCTTTATTTAGGTGCTGAAATTCCATTACCATGCTTGCATATCATTTCCGGCCATTCAGATCATTTTTGCATTGTTCGGTTTTGCGTGCCAATGGGCACGCATTTCGAGGCACCTCTTTTTATCATTCGGCAGCCTATGTGAGTGTGGTTGAGGCCCTCTCATGTTGGCGTAAGCCCAATTCGCATTTTCATGCTTGTATGCCATTGCCTCGATTTGCGTGTCATGGTAGCTGCTTCGAGGCAACTTTTATTTTTACCGGCCTCCTATGTGAGTGGTGAGGCTCTCCCATGTTGGTGTAAGTCCATCCGGCATTCCGTATGCCATTTCATTGCATTCATCATCGCTTCGATTTGCGGGCGGCACGCGCGTTCGAGGCACCGGTCTTATCCGATTTTCTCCTTTCATCATCGTTTCGATTTGCGGCGCTGCGGGCACGCACTTCGAGGCACTTCCGATTTTACCCGATTTTTCATTCTTTCATCATCGCCTCGGTTTGCGGTCGTGTGGCATGCCGCACTTCGGTTTTATCCGATTTTGCATCGTATATCATCGCTTCGGTTTGCGGCCCGTGTGCACGATTTCGAGGCACCTTTATCGATCTCCATTTTGGTTTCGTTTTGCGGCGCTGTGGGCACGCGCCCGAGGCACTTCCGGTTTATCCGATTTTCATCTTTCAAAGATCGCCGCTTTGCGCGTGGGCACGCGTATCGAGGCATCCCATTTTTGTAGCATTCATGTGTATTCATCCCAATATTGAGTTGTGCAAATTCCTCGCCATCATGCATCGATATGCGTGATTGGTGGCGCGAGATCGAGACATGCATATATTTGTGAAATACACCGCCCGGTTCCTCGCTGTTGCAGCAAATTCAGAGTTTAGCAACTTTTCCGGGATCCATTCGATTAGTTCAGCGATCCAAAGATACATCATCTATCGAGCGAGGCAGTCCTGCTTTGCACGCCGCTTTTTAATTCATTTGTAATTAACTTGTTAATTAATTAGAATTTGTATATTTATTTCGGATGTATATTCTTTTATTGATTTGTATATTTATTCGGACCCTCTGTGGCGAGGGCATAAATGTAATAAGGGTGTGTGAGTGTGATGTATGTCTTCCAACCCCATTTCTTTCTCCCTTTTATTTACCCGCTTTGAATGGTTAGATATAGGGCATATTTCAATTAGCATACAAAGATGACAAAGATGTTTGCATCATTCATCTGTATTGCATGCATCGGGCTCGGCGCATCATACAAAGCGCATTTGAATTTCAATTCTAAGTTGAATACATGTTAGCCGTTGCATTTCATATGCCATCTCTAGAATAGCGAGCTGCTATAGTTGCATTTTGCATGTGTTGCATTAGGCATTCTCAGATATTTTAGGATCATGCATGATTTCTAATAAGCTTTTTTTGGCTTGGAGTACTCGGTAAGTGGTTATGCTTTAGCATCCTTGCATGCGTGTGAGTGTTGCCATGATAGCATGCTTGCCATGAGGCTAAATGCTTATGTGATATAAGCCTTGAATGCTGTGGGTGGAGGTTGGGTTATTTGAATTGGAGCAATTCATCGATTGTTTGTTAAGCCCACTAGATTGTGGCAAAAATCAGATTTTAAGCTTACTGCGGGTAGCAAACCACCTTTCACAAACAAACATGAAATGTTCTGCTCCAATTGACGACCAGATCTATACTTGTTTGTCGCGAGCATCACATAGTAATCCTAGGCTAATAATCGGAATAAGAGCATACAATGTTTTTCAAAATCGATATCATGATTAGTAGAGGCGGTCTTTGACCGGGCGAGAGAAGTGCTCACGATGTGACCTTCCCTAATCGTACCCAAGTTCAGCCAACTTTGGTGATGACGGACCGCGTGGCCTTTGGCACCGAGTCGGGGTTTCCTAAATTTCCCATTTTAAAATATTTAGGTGGCGACTCTTATCCGCAAAGCGGTCCATGTTTGGCACTTCTTTTCAAAAACTGCTTTCCTTCAAAGCGATTTGGATTTGGACTCTTCGCTCGAGATTGAGAACCGCAACAAAAATCGAGTCAGCGTGGCGAGGTCCTCATGGGCGTTATTCTGATTTCTGGCGACTCTGCTGGGGACTTAGAGAACTTGACTCGAACTCTTGATATCTGGTTTTGACTACATTTGTGTGTTTCTTTGCATTGCATTTGCATTGGTGCGCTTTAGGACACCGTGTTTGCCATCTGCTATTCCTCGGCGGTTTGCACGAGGCTTGTCTTGTCAAGGCATGTCCATAAGGCTTGCGATTCTGAACTCTGCCGGTATGGGGAACACAAACCCGGTTTTGGGGCACCCTTTGACCATTCACCTAGTGCATATTCGGATCCATAGTGACCATTCCAAACTAGGACAGGTTGCTTACCCGCTTATAGGTTGTTTGAAGTCACCAGGTGCGTAGTGAAACCCTAGTTCCTCGACAAAATAGGGCGAAACCCTACCCCAACATAGGGGTGTTTTGGCTCTCACTTATCTCGCTATGTGCTTGTTAGAGTGTGCCTCTAGAATGCATGTGTCAATATAAGTTTGGGCATCGAACTGCGGGCATCGGATTTTGAATGGAATCGAGCTGCGGGCATTATCCAAGATTTGGGGAATCAATTGTCCGGATATCGATTCAGCTTTTATCGTAAAGGATACGGTGAATATTGACCAAGATGTTGAGGCGATGTATAACCAAATTTACCAACCGTGTGTTGTTGTGTATTTGTGTGTGGTGTATTCGATTTAAGCCGTTATGCTGCCGCTTGTATACCCGATTGTGTGTGGTGTATTCAAATTAAATTTATCAGCCTGCTTTATTTCGGTTATTTATTTCTTTTTCGCTTATTTATCCTTTTGCTAAGGCGATTTGTAGCACAATTGCTTCGAACCCGCCGATACCCTCAAGCAATGCAGACACGAGGTCGCCGACTCAACCGATCCGAGGATCTAGTTGACGACATCCATGTTCCATTCGCTACCCCGGTTTTTAGAAGGAGACCGAGGAAACGCAGATCCATCGTGAAAGCGAGATTATTGGTACAAGGTCTACTTTAGAGGCAGATAGTCGGGTTGAGATTCCCATTTACGCTATAGAGACACCTTGCTGGGCTTTTGAGATGGAACAATGTATCCAACAATAGAGGCGATGATGCGCTGGATGGATGAAAGCATGAAGCAAATGCAAGATGATGCTATCCGCCAGCGAAATTTTCCGGACAACGAATTGTTATGGCCCAACACCGAGTTGATCACCGACATAACAACGAGACAAGGCTCTGCTTCAAATCAGTTCTCCTCCACGGGGCCCCATTACGAACAACCACCGGCGCCGAATGCCCCTCAAACCCTCAAAATGCCCATTGCCGAATACCCTCCCAAATCCACAAAATGCTCGCCTAACCCACAAAACACCCAAGAGGACCTGGTCATCCAGCGGGCAGCTCGCCCGCTTCTACCTAACCGTCCAAAAACATTACCCCTAAGCACAGGACTCTCCATTTGAGTTCGAGGTAGACGAACAACTCGAAATTGAGCAAGTTGGAGAAGCTCTTAAGAAGTCTCAAGGCGAAGGCCATCCCAAATATCGAAGACGGCTATCTTGATGTGGCCGTGACTCTGCCTCGAATTTAAAATGCCCCAGATCGATCGCTGATGGGTCCGAGGATCCTATGGTACACCTCCGCTTATTCTCGGACGCCTTAAGACCAATGGGCCTAACCCGAGCCATAAAAGCTTTTTTGTTCGGCCGAACTCGTCGGTGTGGCATCCACTTGGTACTCAAAACTTGATGATGATGTGAAAACAAACTGGGATGAGATGGCTGAGGCCTTCCTTGCACAATATTCATACAACACGCAAATCGAGGTCACGACTCGTGATCTCGAGACGACCAGGCAGGAGTCTAAAGAGTCTTTTTCTGATTTCGTCACCCGGTGGAGAGCCAAGGCATCGATGATGACCTTGAGGCCAACTGATAGAGATCAAATTCGGATGATTGTGCGCAATCTCCAGCCGGCATTAATGAAGAAGATGATCTTGATCCCTTTCCCCACCTTCGCAGATTTGCATGATATGGGGATGCAGATAGAGGATGCAATGAAACAGGGTCTGTTTGACCAAGATCGGGATCGACTCAAGAACGTTTAATCGGAATACCAATGCAGGCGAGTGGCTCTGCCAATACAAGAAACGTGAGGTCGGAATGGACACCACCAATCCCCCTTCCCAGCCAAGGCCATGGCTACACCTTTTCCTCGATGCCTCACGGGAGCGATAATCAAGCCCAAGATACCAACCCAGGGTCAACGAACCTTCTCCCACTCTATATGCCTTTGTCTAAAGTCCTCGGGGTTCTAGTCGAGAAAGGGGCACCAAACCCTTGGAACCGAGGCCTCTACCGAATCGCTCCCCCTTCCCATAACCCGACCAAATATTGCCAATACCTGCCCAACATGGTCATGACACCGACCAATGCTACGGCTGCGTCATGAGGTTCAGGACCTTATCGACAAAAATATCATCCTACCTCCCCAAGGACCCAACGTCACAAACAACCCACTCCCAAACACAACCAAGATCCACCAAAAAGAGTCAACCTTATCCACTGGGGCGTATCTTACGATCGATGTCTACTCCACCCACCTACCCAAGCGAGGTGGTCCTTCCAACAACCTTGGCTTGTGCGTGTTGGGCACCTCCCACTGACCCAGGCTAAAGGTGGTGACCATCGAACATGGAGCAGGCGGGGCTTCGAGGAAGCGAAGCAAGTGAATCAGGGGTGGAGCTATCCGAGAATTGGCGAGCTTATGATCCAGTGGTTATATCTTGTCAATGAGCAGTCTAAACCGAGTATGGGGTTGTCGGAAGAGGCCGAGTTGTGTATGATCCGGGGACAAGCTTAATCGGCGGGGATGATTTGACTACGATGGAAAAGGACCGCCAACCTTGATCCTACGGCGAGAATCAGGGATGCATCGATTAGCGGATTCGAAGATGAGGTCGGCCGAAGTCGTCGGGTGGTTGGATGATCGGCGATGTTGTACCATTTGTGGCGGAAGGGCGAGGATCGAATACATTCTTGGGAGGCGCGGTCTGTAAGAATTCATTTCGTCAGAACGAAACATTTTGAGAACCGCCACGGTTGTTCTTTGGAGGAACAAGAAAGAGATGGGACTCACGAGAGGGCCGAAAAGCAAAGAACCATGAGGGAGTTGAGAGTCTTTAGACACGGGCATCTAAGGCTGAACATCTGATGTAGCATGAGGAATGAAATTATCGAGCACAAACAAGCAAGCGTAATCCCGGACGGTATGCCTCGCTAGGCGCTAATGGAATGTGGTGGGAAGATGGCGACTTGTATCTTGCCCACCTGGGGCCGAAGCTGAGCATCAAGGTGTGGCCAGACTCGGATAAAGCACAGTACCTCGAGGAGGTAGACCACATGACTAAGTGGGCGGTATTTCAAGCCCCCACACCTTGATCAACTTAGAGGCATCGAGGAAAGATAAGGAGGCAGAGAAACAAGAAGAGAAGCAAGCGGAAGAAAGAGGTACATCTTGACGACTAAAAAAGCCTAGCAGAACATCTCCATTTTGGGGAATCGCTTTGTAGCTTGAGGTGCCGTGGTGTCTTGCTCTGCCCGTAGACGGAAGCGAAACTTTCCATCGAAACTACTGTGCGGAACAACTAGTTGGTTTGGTCTTCTAGGGAGAGGAGTTCCCCGGCATTGACCTTCTGGACAAGAATTGCGCTGAGGCGTGGACCATAACAGACCTACTCTACATCTCTGTAGAATCTGCGGGGACAAATGGATTCGGTGGTGCTTGTTGACACCGGATCCGCGCTATCAGCTGTTTGTCCCGCTGAGCGGCCTATGCAATGGTGGGTTAAAACCTGCGGACTTGCACCCAAACTACTCAAATGTCAGGCGTGTATGATGTCGAGGGCGAGGATAATGTCTACAGGAACGGATAAAAATCAAACCAAAAATTGGAGCACAGGCAACCACAGTAGATTTTCACCATGTCTTGGAGGTCCTGCATCTTTAACATGTCTTTTAGAGGCGACCACAGTTTGCACGCTGGTGAAGGCAGTCTCATCTACTCATCGTCAAATGGTGAAAGCCACCCCTTTGGAAAGGGAGTAGCCATTGTTTTTGAGAACTCATCAATCCGCCATCGCCGGAGGTATCTCGCCGATCTGGAGATTGAACACGGCATGGAAGATATATGTTTATATCGGGATTTACTTTAAATGGTGAGGCAGGGTGGTACAAAACTATAATAATTTGTGTATGAATGAGGGTTTTTGTATGTCGGCGCTTTCAGCCGATCCTACCTCATGGAACAAGCTTCCTGACCACATCCACTAGGATGGGATTGGGAAAAGCATGTTAGGAAAAGGCATCGCGGCGTTGGCCGAAGTGCCACATAATCCACATACCTTTGGATTAAGGATTATCTGCCTATACCAAGAAGTAGGGCAGAGAAGAAGAAATGGCCAGCCGGGGCGAGGCCGACAGTGGGAAGCCTTTTGATCTAATGCATAGAGCCCGTCACGGGAATTGTACCACGAGCAGGCGGCAAATGACCCGATGGGAAGGTATTTTCCGATTCTGAACTTCCACAGAACCATGGTTGAGCAGCGGAGGAAGCGCGTGCAGGTTTCGAATTCTTCTTCGACCTGCAACTATCCAGGGGATGGCGATTGCCAAAAGCGAACCAGACTAACTCGGCGAAGCCCAGCCGAGAATGAGGCGGTGAGTCTGAGGAGCCTTTGAATTGGAAGTGGGAATTATGGCCAGCAGCATGTCTCTCTCTCGATCCTCCGATCGGCAGGGATTGCTTGGGGAATAACGTCGCGGTTTCCGTGAT